>PVHX01028225.1:0-18401 GCA_004024805.1 Geosciurus inauris | reverse complement strand
ATGTCCTTCAATAGATGAATGGATAAAGAAACTGTGGTACATATACACTATGGAATATTATTCAGCAATAAAAGAGAATAAAATTATGGCATTTGCAGGCAAATGGATGGAACTGGAAAGCATTATGCTAAGTGAAGTAAGCCAATCCCAAAAAACCAAATGCCAAATGGTCTCTCTGATTAGTGGATGCTGATGAATAAGGGAGGTGGGAATGGGAAACATAAGAGAAAAGAGAAACACTGGACGTGACATGGGGGAGGCTGGGGACAGGAAAGGGGAATGGGTATAGTAAAGATGGTTGATAAAAAATATATATAAATATATATATATACTGTTCATTGAAAGTGCATATAAAGATGTTTAATATGAAGAATGTAATCTGCTTATAATTTTGTGCAAAGTTAGAAAAATTATGATTGTAACAATTTTTTTTCTATTTGCCTCAACAAATGTTTTCAGTGAATAGTGTGTACAGCTTCTGAAAATGTTTTTTTCTGTTATGTTTGATAACATGTATTAAAATGCAACTTTTGAGAAAAAGAAAAAAATAATAATAAAAGGAGAAATCAGGGAAAATTTTTTTTTAAATTGTAGATGGACACAATATCTTTATTTTATGTTTATTTTTATGTGGTGCTGAGGATCAAACCCAGTGCCTCCAGCATGTGAAGCAAGTACTGTACTGCTGAGCTACAATCCCAGCCCCTTATCTCACATATTCAAAGCATAAAATATATGTTAATATCAATGCCATAAAATCATTAGACATGTGAGCAAAGAGAGTTAAGCAATTGAAAATATCAAGATGAGGAACCTTGAGAGAAAGGAGATAAATTAATATTTACAGAAAGCCTATTATCTATCAGGCATCATGCTGGATACTTTGTCATTCCCTCTTGGGAGTGGCATTTAATCATCATACCACTTATACAAATAAGGAACTAAGGCTCAGCATGTTTAAGTGACTTGCCAGACATACTGTGATGAGTAGTCACCCTGCTAGGAAATTTCAGTTACCCAAAAGAGTGTGAAAGACATTTGGCCAATAGGTGATCACATGTGATTAATGAGCTCAACTGTTGGAGTTCCACTGCCCTGAAGATAAGGATTGCTTTCAAAACATCATCTCAAAAGTCTAATTTATCTCCCCAGATATGACTCATATTATTACACTTCCCATACTCCAGAAATAGTCAAGCCTAAAAGGACATTATATCCTAAAAGAAAGCAACAAATTTGGAGAGTACACCCTAAAAGAAAGCAACAGATTTGGAGTTCTTTGTGGTCCCCATTTAATATCCTCCTTGCTCTTTCAGTTACCCAAATCTCTTAGGATATAACTCAACCTGACTCCCTCCATGAAGACTTTGTGTAACAACTCTAGGCACAGCTACACTAATACTCACAGGCTGTTCAGAAAACACATCATGGAAATCAGCTTGTTGTTTCTTTATGAAGCAGTCTTGCTTTTCCTACTAGGTCATGACTGATTAGCCTGTACTTCTATTTATCACCAATACCTAGCAAATCATCCTTCATCTGGCAACTCAAACATCCATAGAGATAACATGGAGACATTTGCCTTTGCTCTGAAAATTTTTTAAATCAAAATGCTAGTGAATTAGTTATCACTGGGCTGGTTTTATTCATCAATGGTTATCTCAAGTCGGGGCTCAAAATTTTTTTTGTTATACAGCAATAGGGACTAAAACCAGGACCACATACATGCTAGGGGAGCATTCTGCCATTGAGCTCCACCCCCTGCCCTTTTTAATTTATTTTGAGACAGGGTCCCATTAAGTTGCCCAGGCTGGCCCGGAATTTGCAATCCTCTTACCCAGGCCTCCAATAGTAGCTGGGATTACAGGTGTGCATCCACATGCCCAGATCTTAAATGCTTTTAAATATGCCTAGTTATAACTACAATGCCTCAGGCTTATGTGCACCAGCTTTAATGTTTTAAGATATGTCCAAACTAAAAATTTCAGCCAACCTCTAAAAAGGTTAACACATAAAATCCTTGAAAAAAAGTATAAAATATAATAACAAACATTTTTGTAATCAAGAAACAAAAATGTAGCCGAGGGCTGGGGGTTATGGCGCAGTGGTAGCGTGCTCGCCTAGCACGCCTGAGGCACTGGGTTCGATCCTCAGCACCACATAAAAATAAAATAAAGATATTCTGTCCACCTACAACTAAAAAATAAATATTTAAAAAAAAAAAACGTAGCCGAGGGCGGTGGTGCATATCTGTAATCCCAGCACTTTGGGAAGCTGAGACAGGAGAATCACGAGTTCAAAGCCAGCCTCAGCAATGGTGAGGTGCTAAGCAATTCAGTGAGACCCTGCCTCTACATAAAACACAAAACAGGGCTGGGGATATGGCTCAGTGGTCGAGTGCCCCTTAGTACAATCCCCAATACCAGCACCCCCAAAAGAAAGGAAATCATTAAGTGGAGTCTAATTATGCCATTAGTCTGGTAAGCAGTCTCCCTGCCTTCAATCTCTAACTGATCTCAAGAAGAGACTGAGTGTCCAGAACATGCCCACATTGCAAACCCTTTGAAAAGCTTCCCATGATCCTAAAATACCATGCACGGCCTTTACCTTGTAATTCAGTCGTCGGTGATCCTGTCCCCGCGTACCTCACAGTGGCACTGCTGACCAGGATCACATTCCAGGCACTGAACCGGAGACTTGACATCACAGGTGGGAGTCCAGGGAATCAGTCTTAGGGAGGAATACAACATATGTCAGATGAAACTCAAAATGTAAGGGTGACTGGCTAAGAAACACGCAGTAAATCAGTCACAAGCTGATTGGACCCCAAGGCCTCCTGCCGTCCAGGGCGTTGGGGGCGCGGCCCGCCAGCGCATTGGAAGAGGCCCGGATTCCTTCCCGCCCGCACCCCGCCCAAATCCATTCCCGACCTCACCCCTACCTGCATCCCTCCGGGGACCCCTTCCAGCCCTCCCGCACCCCGCCTGAATCCATTCCCGTCCGCACCCCACCCGGACCCCGCTGGGACCCCTTCCCGCCCTCCCGCGCCCCGCCAGGACCCCTTCCCGCACCCCGCCCGCGCCTCCCCTCCCTGCCGCCGCAGGCCTCCGCCGAACGGCCTCCCCAGCCTGCTCGCGGTGCCGGGGTACTGACGCCGCCCTGCCCAGGTACCTGGTCTGCAGACTCAGCGCTCCTCCCCGGTGTGGCCTCCGAGCCTCCCTGGCCCCGCTCAGTGAGCCTGTGTTCCGTTCAACGCCGTCAAAAGGGACGACGGATCCCGTTGATTGGCCGAGCCGCGAGGTCCGCTGGCCAATCGCAGGGCGCCCTGCAGCCCGTGGGAGAGGGCTGGGCGGGGGCAGGTGGCGCCTGCGCCTCGGGCCCTGGCAGTGGACGCCAGGGGGCCGCCTGGGTGCCGCTCTCCTTACCTCGGTGAGGCGCCGGGTGGCCTCGACTCTGCTGAAGCCAAGGCCTCGGGCTTCCTGGAGGTCTCTGCTTCCACGTCTGGACAGCCTCAGGGAACACCCCAGCTCTGCGGTTCCTTCTCCCAGCGGCCCTGGCTCACCCCGTGGCTCCTACTCTGCAGCCAGGGCTACGAAGGTCCTCTCGGCGACTGCCCACCACCCTCGAGGGTGAAATAGCACCCATTTCACAGAGGGGCTCAAAAGCCCTTTGAAGTCCCTGTGCAAACCAGGCGGGTCTCTGGGATCCAGAAGTGCCTTCCGGAACCGAGGCTGGCTCCTGGACACGCAGGCCATCTCCATGCCGAAGCGTCTGCTGCGGCTGTGCTCTGCTCCTCCGGCCTGCCTGCTCCGTCTCGTCTCTCTTCCTCCTTTCTAGGCCACTGTCTCCTGAGGTCATGACCAGAACTTTGCTCTGGACTCTG
Organism: Geosciurus inauris; assembly: GCA_004024805.1. Classification (NCBI taxonomy): domain Eukaryota; kingdom Metazoa; phylum Chordata; class Mammalia; order Rodentia; family Sciuridae; genus Geosciurus; species Geosciurus inauris. The sequence goes on along the minus strand of PVHX01028225.1, from coordinate 14,518 downwards.
CCATTGTCAGGGGCTGGATGTCCCTATGGTCTGATGGACAGTGTTTGAGCTACGTGTGGGTCTCTCCAGAGCCTGAGTCCTCCCGCACCAGCAGGTCCTTCTCCTGCCTCACCCTGACTGCACATCACCTCTAGTGCTGTTACATCTCTGCACAATTGACACCCTTGCCTGGTTTATCATCGCTTTCTGGAGTGTCAGAACCCCAGCCATTGGAGTCGCCAGAGAGTGACTGAAGGCTTGCCGGCCATGTCTCTCTACACGCTATTCAGTACATGCCCCTTGGATCAGTCATTGCTCCCTTTACATCTGCATCTTCTTTATCGTATTGCCTGCTCCATCTCTCCCTGGTGCAGTCCTATCCAGGCCTCATGCCCCCTCAGTATTTCTTTTGCCTCATGATTTACATGCTCTGTTTTCCTGTCCCCTGATTTTTCTCAGTACTGGAGGCACTGACTGCATTTTATCTGGCATTATTTTGTAAGAGTCCGTGTCCTAGCTCTTCTCCCTAACAAGAATGTAACCTTGATGAGGACGAGATTTCTCTCCCTTATTATTGTTGTGGTGCCTAGGAGAATACCTCATACACTTACCACACCCATGCAATGAATACACCTTGACATGAGTTCACAAAGGTTTCAGCAGTTGGCTGTCACCCCATCTATTAGGCAGAGGCCTCTGGATTAGCCTCAGGAGTCATGCTGACATTTTAAAATCAGAGATTCCCAGATACTCAGTTTTGTTTTAATTTTCCCCACCATCTGCAGGTGTCCTTTCCCTTCTCAGTCTCCTTTCCATTGAGAGGCTCTTCTTTTTATCAACCCTTTTTATCTCCATGTTTTTCCTTCTCACTTGATTTTATTCTTGAACCTTTCCTTCATCCTCCCCACAAACACCCTCCTCTTAACTCCTTCTAGGTGATTTCATTTACCTTCATTTGCATGCTTATTTAGCACATTTATTAAGCACCAGTGTCATACCATATTGTGTAGGGCAGGTATCCTAAGATCTGGTACATAAGAATAGGATATAGTTGCCATTTTTTTAAAAAAAGCATTCAAAACACACTATTTTAATGAATTACCCCAAAATAACTCACAAGGGAGTAAAAGATTCACATCCTTTTTGTCCATCAGCTCATGGACTACTCATGATGACTGGCATCCCAGCACCCATCTTGGAGTATAGCTGACCACGTTGAGCCTGATAGTCAGGAAACGGGTTTGTAGTTTCAGCTTCCCCACTAACTTTCTATAAGAACTTCACCCCTCTCAGGATCTCTGTTTGTACAACAGTAAATCTGTTAAGTAAGTCAGTAGTTACCAAGATATTTTCAAAAGAACACAAATTTTGCAGAACTTCAATAGATATGCAAAACTAGGGGAGGAATTTTTCCATGGCCAAAATCTTGGAACAAACCTCTTTCAACAAACTTAAAATTTCCCCCCCAACTCTTCACAGTAACTTTAATATACTATGCACCTTTAGACTATTGGGGGACAGGGTAGGAAACTTAATAATATTTCCCAGTTTATTTGAAAACAGAATCCTTTTTTCCTCAGATACCCCAAAATTAATGTTTCTTGAAGCTCAGCTTGGGAAACCTGGGTGACAGCAAATGACACCAACATTCCTTCTAGCACTCTTGAACCTTGGTAACATATGCCTTTGTGACTAAACATTTTTTAAAAAGGCTAAATAATAAAGGAACAAGCTGAAAATGGAATAATTTTCAGCTGCCAAGAATTTTAGCCTGCTAAGTCAATCCACAAATATTTCTCATGTGCCTACTCTGTGAAAAGCATGGAGTTGATCCAATGGTGTTCTTGGTGAAGCCCACGGCTTCCCAGGTTCTGGCCCATGGTATACATTTTCATCTTACATTATATTCATTCATGAACACGCTTTCCATTGCTTGTAGCCATGATCCTGTGGGCTTAGTATTCATTTAGCTCTTGTGGAAGGGATTCTTCCCCTTACCATATTCTGTTCAGCATGGTGGTATTGCAACTTCATTTGCCCCTAACTAATTGTATTGCTTTGGGCATTTCACTTATCTTCCCTGAATCAGTTGAAGAAGTCAATGTTCTAGACTATTAAAGAATACCAAGCCAGCCTCAGCAACGGCGAGGCACTAAGCAACTCAGTGAGACCCTGTGTCTACATAAAACACAAAATAGGGCTGGGGATGTGGCTCAGTGGTTGAGTACCCCTGAGTTAAATCTCCAGTACCAAAAAAAAAAAAAAAAAAAGACAGAATATCCACTGCAGGGGGGGTTTGTGGAGCCATTCCTGTTCTGAAATTCTAGGGTACTGGGCAGGGTGCTGAGGTGGCACCACAGGAGTTCTTTGAACAGGAGTCAAGAGATGAGTTTGCCACAGTTGTCAGGAGAGGATTCAGTGAGCTGTGGACATAAAAGTACTGTCACTCTTAAGGAGGAGCTTTGCTGGATGATATCACTAATGCTGGGAATCATGGATGGCTAATGTAAGGTTTGGAGATAATGTAGGTAAAATATTTGGAAATGCACAGGTGAAAATAGAGTTAAGAACCTGGAAGTGCAAGCATTTCCCTTGGAGCACTCTCTAGTCTCCATGCTTCCAGCAAAGCCCCATTCTGAGAACTCTGAGTCTCAGTAAGCACAGTTCATGTGCCTGCATGAGACTGAGAAGAGGCCATCTTCCTGAGGGCCAAGGGCAGGTCTAGCCGGCCTTCTCCCTTGAGATGCTGCTGCTGTGCACAACAAGTTCATCCAGCTGAACTGACACCCTGCTTCCTGTTGTCAGTCCAAGACCTGGATGTTTTGAGTTCCTAAAAGCACACAATTTATACAGTATAAAGGTCAGTGGAGTCCTCAGTAGCTGAGCAAACTGCCCTGGACAGTGCTCCAAGCAGTGATGCTGCTCTGGCTTCAAATTCCCTCTTGTCACCCTACTGCCACTCTATCTAGTCTATAAGACACTCCTCTTGCCACACTTCCCCCAGGAAACTTCTACCTACCCCCAGCCCAGATCGGCCATTGGGCCATCTGGGTGATCCCAGAGCCAGCCTCATGAGTGCCACCATCACCCCCAGGAGTCTACAAGGTGACCCTTCTTGTGCACCTCTCTCAGAGCTCCTGAGATCCTGTGGACAGAGCTGTGCTCATAGTAGCCCAGGCCCAGTGCAAAGGGCATTCAGCAAACATCTGACATGACAGGTCTGCCTGCTCTGGCCATCAGCAAGCAGGAGGACGCCTCCTGCCACACCCCATCTCTGTTTCCCCAGAAGTCCCAGAAGTGGCTGAGTATAGAATGTGGAAACAGATAACCCTGAGGGAAGCACACACACACACACACACACACACACACCATACCACACCATAGGGCTGACCAAGCCCTGAATGAGAGAAGCTGGTGGGAAAGGGGCAGGGTGGGGGGACTTGTGATTTAACATATGATTCTCCTACAGTCAGCTGGAGGAACTGCACTGAGGAGCGGAAATAGTGTGTGTGAAAGTGTGTGTGTGTGAGAGTGTGTGTGATGGTGTATGTGTGAGTGTGTGTGAGAGTGTGTGTATGTGTGTGTGAGTGTGTGTATGTGAGTGTGTGAGTATATGTGTGTGTGAATGTGTGAGAGTGAGTGTGTGAGTGTGTGTATGTGAGTATGTGAGAGCGTGTGTTGTGAGTTGTGAGAGTGTGTGTGAGAGAGTGTATGTGTGAGTGTGTGTGTATGTGTGTGAGTGTGTATATGTGTGTGAGTGTGTGAGTATATATGTGTGTGTGTGAATGTGTGAGAGTGAGTGTGTGTGTGTGAGAGTGTGTGTTGTGAGAGTGTGTGTGTTGTGAGTGTGTGTGTGTGTGAGTGTGTGTGAGAGTGTGTGTGTTGTGTGTGTGAGAGTGAATGTGTGTGAGTGTGTGTGTGTATGTGTGAGTGTGTGAGTATATGTGTGAGTGTGTGTATGGGTGTGTGTGTGATTCTTAAATCATCTCCCTGGTTGAAAAAACCTCTAAGCCAGTGGTGCCCACACTTCAGCAGCATCCGAATCCCTAGAAGTTTGGTAAAAACAGATCCCTGGGCCCACTCGAGATTTGGTGAGTGCCACCTGAGCTGACAGCTTGATTCCTAACTTGCTCCCAGGTGATGCACATGCTTCTAGTCCACAGGCCCCTGCCCATGGCCCAGGACCAGACATGCCCACTAGGAGGAGGTAGGAACGTCACAGTGAAGGGACATTCTTTCATTGCTCATGTAACAGACCTTATTCAGACACATTCTATGCACAGAGTTATGTGAATGGTGCAGACATAACTACACCCAATGGCTGTGCCGTCACCTTTGGACATCAGAAGTTGACTTGCTCCTTCTCAGTGCCGTCCCAGGATGTGCTGTTGAAGCAGAAAATGACGCCCACTTTCAGCCACTCCCCAATGCTCAGATGGTCTCAGATTCAAATCCATGACTCAGAAGGTTTTTGAAGTACACTTCCATCAGCACAGGCATCAGTTTCCCCAAGGTCTCAGTAGGCAAATGAGTCATTTGCCTGAGTCTGCCTTCAGGATATCACTCCCTCATTCAACCAAAGAGGAATCAATGGTAGTTTTGTGTTCAGACTGGGCAGGGGGAAAATGAATTTTCCCAGAGACCACACCAGCAAAGAGTCTCCAAAGGTGCAGAGAGCGGAGGCAGCCTTCTAGCAGACCAGCAAGCACACTGCTCTGAAATCGCACCCTCCCACTGTCCCGGACAAGAGGCACATCCTGACATATTCAGTCATGATTGAGTGCCTGGGTGTTAAATCTAAATGGCCCATGATATGGGGTGCCCAGGCAGGGTGCAGCTGGATTATTTATGCACCTATGAAAGTTGAGGTTTAATTATTCATTTCCGGTTAAGCTCCCAATGCTGGGCTTCTCATCTGCAAAATAATAAACTGCAGGGGACTTTGGATCACCACTCAGCAGAGATTGGAAAACTTGAGGACTCTGGCACCCAGGATGTCATCTTCCCCCCTGCCTAACAAGATCCTAGCAAACTTCAGTCGTGTGAGTTTTAAGAACTCTTTCAAGTGACATACCTGTAAAATTCAGGTGTGGCCTCTCAATGAGCATGCAACTCAAGAGGCCAACGCATGACCTCTGGACCCCTGGCATGGCCCTGGGTGGGAACATCCTTCCTGACACAATGGGAGGCCACTGGCCTCACTCACTCTGACTTCTTCCCAAATGTGGGTAGGGAGTGTTTCAGCATTGTAACAACTCTCAAGTTCAATGTCACTGGGCCTCTTGTGGTGTCTGTTTAAACTATTTAGTCCCAAAGTTTTGATTCTGCAAACATCATAAGTATTCAAATATCATTTCAAGGTTACTGTAAGTGGTACATTTATTGACCAATTTAAGTTTTTATAGATGTCCCACATCTGGGACAATGAGAAAAATGAGCTGTAGTGCAATACTATGAAATGTTGAAACACAAGTAAACACCTTCTTATGGTCTGATCCAGTGTGTGGATGTCAACGAGCCTGTGGTTTTTATCCCAAACCATCATCAGCTGTTCACTTGAAGCAGAGCGACTCAGAATTCAAATCTCATCTTTTCTCTGATCTGTCTTTTCCTACATTATTAACTTGAGTCCAACGTCCTATCTTAATGAAATTATCAGATTCCCATCTTACCCCATTTTCTCCCATTGAGAGGATATTAGCTCTCATGTGCAATTCTAGAAGGTTCCCAAGTCCCTGAAGAAATACACCTACTGCTTCATCACAGTCCCTGCCTATTAAAGGTGAGTACTCCATCTCCCCACATAGGGGCCAACCCAGACCCAGCAAAGTGACAGCACCTGAGAATGGATTCACTTGGCTAATAAAACAGGATCAAATGTTCTGAACTTTACAGTTTGAATGACAGAATCACATTCTTTTTGGGACCAAAGCTGCCTTTTAGTTTTGGTTTATTCCTTAGTTCTGAAAATGTGCAGGAAGCTGCCTGTTTCTTATGTTTCTGTGTTTGCACCACAGGGATACCAATGGTTACAGTGGTGCTTGGCACATGGCAGGTATTCAGCAAGTACTTTTTGAACAAATGACTCTCCAGAAAACACCTGCCATGAGGACCAGCGTAAAGTCACAAAGCATTCACACCATATAGATGCAGGCTGCTTCATTGAGCTCTCTCTGACCTAATTACTGAAAAGACACTTGAGAAATTTAAACTTGAGTCAAATATATCACTGGTTTATTCTGTTGTACAAATAAATGGGCCAAAGACCATGTAAAATCAAGTCAGTTTACCAAAGGTGAGGTTATTTCATAATATTTAACCAGAACTTCCACAGATGTCCTATAGTCTGAAATACATCACTGATATGTTACAATTATTGTTAGGCAGCCCAATAATCTTATATATATGTTCTCACTTTTAATGGGTCAAAAGATACACAGTAAAATATTGTATTAAATGTTTTTCAAAATCAGATTACAAAATCTTTCATGTTCACTGGTAGTTTGCTGTATAAAATTAAATTCCATTTAAAATGAGTTTCAGTCTGAGGCAAGAAAGTAATTCAGTAAAACTGAGAACAATAACTAATTTGTTACTGGTTCCATTTTAAAATGGCCATAGCTAAAATGGACAAACACCCAGAAGAGCACAACCTTGCAAAACTTACCCATAAAGACATAGAATACATAAGAAGACCTACAACAAGTAAGGCAAACGATTCAGTAATCAAAAACTTCTTAAAAAGGAATTCCTTGGAACATATGGCTTCACTAGTAAATTCTATCAAACATTTAAAGAATTAACATAATTCCTTCTCAAACTCTTCTAAAGCTTGATGAGGGAGTATTTCCTACCTATTATCTGAATCCAACATAAACCTAACATCAAAGCCAGATGAAGTCACTCCAGGAAAATAAAACTACAGAACAAAAACCCTTTGAACATGGGGCAATAATTCACAACAAAATACTCACACTGAATTCATCACCATCTTTAAAGAGTTATACACCATGACCAAGTGGGATTTATTCCCAGAATATAAGGATAGTACAACATAAAAAATCAGTAAATGTAATATATCAAATTCACAGAATAAAGGAAAGAAAACACAGGAGGATCTAAGTGATGCAGAAAAATCATTTGACAAATTTCAACACCATTTCATGAGTAAAAGGTAATATATTAGGAATAGAAGAGAATTTTCTCAGTATGAGAGAAGTCTTATATGAAAAACCTGCAGTTAATATATGTAATGTTAAAGACTGAAAGATTTTCTCCTAAAAACAGGACCAAGAAAAAGTTGCCTGCTTTCTACACTTCTAATCAAAATAACACTGAAAGATAACCAGGGCAATTAGGCAAGAAAAAATAAGTGAACCATTCAAATTGGAAAGGAAATACAACTATTTCTGTTCACAGAAATATTCTGTTCACAGATATTCTCCTCTCCTTTCTTATGTGTAGAAAACCCCCAAAGAGCCTGGTGCAGAGTGTGCACCTGTCATCCTGACAGTTTGGGAGGCTAAGACAGGAGGATCACCAGTTATAAGCCAACCTCAGCAACCTAGTTAGGTGCCAGAGCCATCCAGGACCTATATGTGAACTGAGCTGTGTGTAAACTGTGTGATGTTGAAGCCATTAAGCAGAGAATCCTGGTTCCTGGAACTCCCAGCTGGAATCCACTGGTATGAGACTGCTTGATCAATGTGGTACCCTGTTTAGCTCCTGCTCAAGTTCTAGCATAGCCCCAGAGATGAGAATGATCTGTTGGGGCCACACAGCCTCCTGGAGATGGGTGTGGCTTGCCAAATGCCAACCAACAAGTTTACCGCAAGACCCCTGCCATACCAAGAAGCAAGCTCTGAACCAAGGCTCCTCCCACTGAAACCTTATCCCTGCCTTTGATGTACCCCTGCTTTTTTTTTCAGTTGTTCAGTTCCAGCTCCTGTCAGGACTGGAAGACCCATCAGGTACTCCTCCTTGAATCTAATTTCTGGTTCTACCTTTATTTCTTACTGATTATTTCAGGGTTTTTATTATTCCAGGCAGCTTACACCTCCTGGGCAGGAACCTATTCTGTTGGAGTGCTGGCCACCTCGATAGTTAGGCCCTAATCAACTAGTGAGATCCTGTCTCAAAATAAAATATAAAATATAAAAAGGGCTGGGTATGTGGCTCAGTGGTTAAGCACCCTGGTAAATTTGGACTTCATCAAAATAAAAACTTCTGTGCATCAAGGGACATCAAGGGAAAAGACTGAAAAACAACCCACAGAGTGAGAGAATAATATGTCTGATAATGTGTTAATATCCAGAATCTATAAAGATATGCTATAACTCCATAGCAAAAAGCCCAGTTCTAAAGTAGGCAAAGGACTTTGGTAGTCCCTCAGGGGCCTGGAGGTCATGGAAATAAGGCTCTCCAGTAATTTATCTCAAAACAAACTCTTCAGAATTTTATAAACCCATAACCAACACAGACCAACACTATGGATTTACAACAAACAGGACATAAGAGAGTTACACATGGTTACACATAAGCCACAGATTAAATGTTTCTGGAGCTCCCAACTTCTGTGCTGGGAGGGGAGGCTGGCCCAATACAAGAAAGCAATGAAAGGTCTTAGATATTCTCTTCTCCAAGGGCTGGGTTGAGCTGCTTTCTCTTCACAGGACTTATTAGATGACATTATATGGTCTCTGCACATGTTGACCTGTTCATGTCTGGAAGTTAAACTCCACAAGGGAAGAGGTTGTCACTCTTGCTTACTTATATACCTCAGGCTTGGAGCAGAGTCTGGCTCATGGGAGATCCCAGTGAGCATGTGCTGGATCAAGAGAGTGCAAGAGTTGAGTTGAACAAGGGCTCTGTATCCTGGTTGTATCAAAGCTGATACCCATGCTAATATTGGACTACAGATTCAAGAAGTTATCATTGGGAGAAAGTAGCTGAAAGATATGTAGGCTCCCTTTGTATTATTTCATACAACTGCACGTGAACCTATAATTATTTCCACATAAAAGTTTTTAAAATTTGAAGACGAAAATGTACACCAACAAATGCCTGAAAGATATTGCACAGAAGATCTGACTTTCTTTACAAAGCTGCAAACAAGTTATAAAAATAATAAAAGACCAAGAAGCCATTACATACTGAGAGTGACTCTGAAGAAATGAGACTAAATGTCATGTGGAATCCTGGATAAGATCCTGGATCAGAAAAAGGACAGTCATGGAGAAATCTGAATAATGCCTGATGTTCTTAGTGTTGTTCCAATGCTAATGTCTCAGTTTGACAAATGTACCATGTTGTGTAAGGTATAAGCTTAGAGGAAGCTAAGTAAAGGTATGTGAGGGCACTGCACTTTCTTTCAGATTTTTAGTACATCAAAATTATTCCAAAAGAAAAATAAATAAATATTGGAAAATAAATGTTTCATAATGTACCAGTTAGCTAACTAAAACTGTATCTGTGTTGCTTTTCAGATAAAGAGCATATAAACCTAAGCCATAAAAGAACACTGGTATTAATTGATCCCTAAACAATTTTGTTTCTATTTAACCCAGAATCTTCCAATCAAAATCCACAGAGCCAGATTGGCCTTGGAATTTAGAAACGTTCTTATTTCAAACAACAGGTGTGACCCATGGGCTGCACACTGTACGCTGGGGTCCAGGACAGAACTATGCTGTCAAACGTATGAAAGTCTTCAGCACAGGGCTTGGAGAGTCACACCACAGGGGACCAATGAAGACTGCAGGCAGCAAGCCTCTCTGCTCCTTTCAACTCAGGTTTCCTTGCCAAATAATTTTACTCACAATTAACAAAAAGAACTTTTTTAGTTTACAGAGATTTCTGGATTTCAACATTGCAGAGAAGAGATCATGGACTCACTTCCTAAGATTCCAAACGAATGCAACTTTTGATTTTTAATCTATTCAGTTTCCAAGTTTCTAAAGATCCTTGCTGTGGGAAGCCGTGGGTGGAGCATGCACGGACCTTCTCCGCCTGCAGACAGGGAGGAGGGCTGGCTCCGTGGACTCTGTGCGTTCTGTGAGGACCTTCCAGGCCTGCAGCCGGGGAGGAGGGCTGGCGCCCGGACTCCCTGTGTGTTCTGTGAGGACCTTCTGGGCCTGCAGCCGGGGAGGAGGGCTGGCTCCCTGGACTCCCTGTGCGTTCTGTGAGGACCTTCCAGGCCTGCAGCCGGGGAGGAGGGCTGGCTCCCCGGACTCCCTGTGCGTTCTGTGAGGACCTTCCAGGCCTGCAGCCAGGGAGGAGGGCTGGCTCCCCGGACTCCCTGTGCGTTCTGTGAGGACCTTCTGGGCCTGCAGCTGGGAGGAGGGCTGGCGCCCGGACTCCTGTGCGTTCTGCAGCGAAGCCTTCGCCTGCCTCTCCACTGTGCTAGGAAGCTCCCCATTGCAGTACCGAGAAGGGGCAAACCCTGACTGGAACTGAGCAGCCTGCCTGCCCCGCCGCTTCCTTGTCTTGGTGGAGAATGTTCAAGGAAGTCTTTGAAGTCACCAGGTATAAATGAAACACATGCAGGCTCCACTGTGCAAGGATAGACCCATCGGTCAGCCGGCTAGTCCTGCCCCGCCTTTGACGCTATCTTCTGTGTTCTGTCGTTATTTCGCCCTTTTATTTCTTTTAGGTTTTATTTCCTAGCCAGCCCATTCCACCTGAGGGGACTTAAGCTCCACCTCCTGCTTGGGACGTGGGTGGCACATGGCCCTCGTTCTTTTTCCTCTCTCTCCTTAGGGTGACCATTTATGATGCAAAGGAAGAAAAGGCCCGGGCTCCCTGCAGGGAGGATGTGACAGAGAAAGGAGCTCTTCCCAGTCTGGGAGGGGACTTGAGCAGACTGGAGTCCGAGGTAAATGACCCCTTGCAAATGGCCTTCCCCACTCTCTCCTCCCTTTCCAGGTAGACAGAGGAGGGCCTAGCAGAAAACAGAGCAGAAGTTCATCTCTGCTAGAACGCTGTGACTTCAAACTGCTGCCCTGTCTGATGTCCATTCGCCTCACCTAGAACCCCAGGAAGGAGGCTGAAACCGCTCTGGAGGCCTTCCAGCATGCTGCAGTGCAGCACTGTCCTGAACACGGCCAATGTGAAATGTCAATTCTCTTTGGTTTTTAAATATGGAAGTACTTTTTTCTGATTGCAATAACATGCAATGTGTTATTCCATATACACATATATATGGAAAAAATAAGACATACCACTATATTGCACAACTCAGAGTTAGAACCACAGTCCATATTGTTTTTTGGTACCAAGGATTGAACTCAGTCCATATTTTTTTTTATACCAGGGATTAAACTCAGGGGCACACGACCACTGAGCCACATCCTCAGCCCTGTTTTGTGTTTTATGTAGAGACAGGGCCTCACTGAGTTGCTTAGCACCTTGCTATTGCTGAGGCTGGCTTTGAGCTCATGCTCCTCCTGTCTCAGCCTTCCTAAGTGCTGGGATTACAGGCATGCACCATTGCACCCAGCCCAGGGTCCATATCTTTATATGTGTTTAGCTACTTTTCCAAGCTTGAAAGTGCCAACACACACACTCATACACATTTTTTGAAAAACAAACACAAAATCCTTGCATACATTCTGTTTTTAATTGTTTCAGTTAGCCATATTATATGGTTATCACTTAATATCAATAAAAGCAATATAACATCATTATAATGGCAATTGGTACATGGTAGTGTACAGATACCATTTATTTTCTTGCCTGAGAAATATTTAAGTGATTTCCAAATTTTTCTTTTCTCTATGATATTGCAATAATTATTTTTCCATATTTATATCCTCATTTGTGTACATTAAAGTATATATGTCAAAGTATAATAAAAAAAACTAGTCCCTCTTTTTATGTAAGGTTTAAAAATATCTTAAAGTCAAATAAGTTTTCTTTGTTCCCTGATAGTCTGGGAGAACACAGCTCTGGCCCAGGTCCTTCAGAAGCTCTGGACACATTCCTCTGGTCTCTTGATGCAGTGAGGCCATACTGAAACCTGAGGCCCAGCTTTGGGAAAACCACAATGTCTGCAAGATGGAAAAGAATAATTGGGGCTTCTTTAGTTGAGTATCTGCTGCCCATGCTGCCCACTGAGCAAGTGCCACTGTTTTTGGAGTTGGTGCTCAGCCAGGCTGCTATCACACATTGGTGGCTCATACATTTATGTTTCTGCCATTAAAGTCAATAAGATCACCAAGCACATTCCTGCCTGCCCATGATACCTCCAATTCAGACACATACACATCACTGGATCTGTCTCCTAAATTCAAAACAGTATTTTTGCCAACCCAATGATTTACTTTAACATTGCAAAATAAGCAACACTTCATAGTAATTGTTTTATACCCCCCATTTTAAATATTAGAGGACCACTTAAAATGCCTCTTTTTTACTGACATTAGCATCTACTTTTCTGACTTATAATCCCACCCCTGATCCAAATGTGCCTTTGACAATGCTGAAGAAAACATTTAATTCTTTTTGTGGTGGTTGTTTTCATGAGTGATCAATGTCATAAATATGTAACTAAATCCATCTTTGAAATTCAACTAATGAGAGGCAAATTCTCTATCAGATGGGAAGGAGTTCAAAGAAAGTCATTCTGCACTGATGATCACTCAGCAGTACTCTTGAAGACTCACCTCATTTGACACTTGGAAGAGATTATCATCCATCATTTCCAACCCCTGGAATGGCTGGATTAGGAAGGCTAGTTTGGCTTGTTCAGGTCACCCACTCCCAGTCCTGATCCTCCTTATCAGGAACTGAATGATTAATTTAAAGCAAAGACACTCATTTTATACTCGACAATGTCAGATCCTAAATTGCTCTGTTTAACCATGACCTTGAAAGGAGCCTCCCCCACCTCCAAAAAGAGAGAAAGAAATTAAACCATGTTTAAACTATATTTTTCCTTTTATTCTCCTAACCCTCGAGGTCAGGTTTAAGGGTTTGTCTAACAAAATTCAAAAACATTTTGGGAAAAGAGTGATTCTGCAGAAAATTTGCAAAACTGAAAAGTATCAAAGATGTCCAGAAAAGCCTCCAATTGAGTTTCCAAGGTTTGTATCAGAGAGACAATTGGTGACCAAGAGCTGATGGGTCATGAATGTGACCAAGAGAAAGTAGGTGGAAAGAAAAGCAGCAAGAAATGGGCCTTCTGCAACCTGAAAGCCCATACCTACCTTAGAGCCAAGAAATGACATGGAAACCATCTCCATGGGGTGATAACCCCCGTACACACATGCATGACCCCAACCTTTTCTTTCTGAACACATGGAACAATTTATTCTGCAAAATGAGCTGCAAATTAAGAGTTTTCATGCAAGCTGTCTTGCTTCTCTCTTTTGGCCCATATAGTACACTAGCATTAATATGTGCCATCTGCAGATATTCTGTCAGCAAGTGGGAGGAAACTTGTAAACCATCAGAGTACTTACTTATCTCATAACATTCAGCAGGAGTTGTAGGAAAGAGGAGAATCAATTAACTCAACTGTAACTCCCACCACCATAAATACTTTATGGTATTATGTGGATATTTGCAACATTCTGAAACATAGGAACAAAAATAGCTGAGGGAGGAGGCAGGCAGGGCCCTTTGCTTCCACCTTACCCTCAAACCACTGGCAGTGATGGCGGTCCCCAAACTTTCCTTGTCAAAGACTGAAACCTTTGTACAGCTCCTCAGCTGAGTGAGGTTTAAACAGTGACCACTCACTGAGCCCATGTGTGGTGTTAGAAACCGAGCACACATTCCTAAAATTCCATTTTTGGAAATGGAATTCATTCACCAAAATTCCATTTTTGAAATGTGCCTTCCTCATTAGAATCAGGAATTACCCATCTACTAACCAGTGGGAACCAGTGATATGAGCAAATCAGTCATGCAGGATAACACATGTTACCAAGGATCAGGGAAGGCTCATTAACCAGGAAGGGAATAGCTGTGGGCTCTTCTACACATTTACCATCCATGCTTTAACTCTGGAACATAGGTAATCTTTCAGCAAAACATTTCAATACTCAGTTCTAAAACCCAGCAACCAGTCCTTAACACCCACTGTGGATTCACAGCAACTCTCTGTGTTAAAATATACAAAAGAAAATTAGGTCATCTAATTCACAGCAACTCTCTGTGTTAAAATATACAAAAGAAAATTAGGTCATCCCAAACTAAATCATTACTGGGGCCAGAAATGAAAATCCCATAAAAGAGCATTTTGCAGTCGAGGAGATTGTGTCAAGTCTTTGTCTGGCAGGGGACCAGAGCTGATAAAGGGACAGGGGATTCTGCTTTGGAATGTGTCCTTGGCATTTCAACTCCACTACCTTGTTTAATCTCCATGTTTAGTTTAGAGCTTCTTCTTTTTTTTGGTACTGGGGATTGAACTCAGGGGTACTCAACCAGTGAGACACATTCCCAGCCCTATTTTGTGTTTTATGTAGAGACAGGGTCTCACTGAGTTGCTTAGCACCTTGCCGTTGCTGAGGCTGGCTTTGAACTCGCAATTCTCCTG
>PVHX01028224.1:0-13139 GCA_004024805.1 Geosciurus inauris | reverse complement strand
GGCCTTCTGGTTCCTTTTTATGATGGAGTTAAGAAGACAAAGTCATTCACTGGTTTTGCCCACTTCACATATTATTTCTACTATGTAGATTATATGAAGAGGAAACTTGAATAATAGGTCCTTCTCATTTACCATGAAGAAACGAGTCTGAGTTGGACCTCTTTATGCCAAGAGTTTCTGTTTGATATGTTGGGCTCTGTTGTAATGGGATTGAAGACAGACTCATTCCTATGAACCAACTCTCTCTTCCTCTGGAGTACAGTAAAGGGAAATTCACTGCTATCTGACAACTTTTTAGTTAAGCTCTGAGAAAAACATAATATGGAACTCATGAAGACAGATTGTAGGCTGAATGGTTTTCTCTATATTTGGAGAAACCATACCATTTTCTATTGATTAACAAATCCTCCAGGACCTGTACCATTGTTAATATTGCTTTTTTTTTTTAAAAAAAAATACCCTTTGAAGGCATGAGAGTGTCATACATGCATTATTGACATGGGTTAGGAAGTTAAGAGTATGAGTTGCAGGTCATTGAATCGTAAGGACCAACCAGTGAAAAAGGATAGGATTTCATGTGTATTGTCTTTTGGGAGGGCTGTAGCTTAGCAAATGGTGTCGTGGTGGGGGCTGTAGTTGACAGAGCCACTGGGGAAGCATTCCATCATGAAGTTTACTCAAGTAAAAACTGTCATACTTCATTCTAATAATGCATACTCAGTGCTTTGTTCAACAAATTGTGTGTGAGGAGGACCAAACACCTAACTCTCACACTTTGGGAAAGAGAATTGAAGAACATTCTTCCTCTGATGAATGAAAATGCCTGAGGATTCAGAGATGGGCCTGTTACCACCTGTTATAGATGTGGCTAATGCAGAAAAAGCTAATGGCTCTGTTGGGAGGTGCACTTTCCTACTATTCCTTGTAGCTCTCCCTGAGCAGCTTGGTGGTGGTTGCCATGGACACCAAATGGCAAAGGGCTTGGGTCAGAGTTTGAATCATTGTGCTGTGCTTGAGTGGGTGAGACTGAAATTAAGTTAATGTGTGTAAAAATAATATGTGCTTCTTTCCTTTGCGCCTTTGAGAAAATGGCAACAAAGCAGTCTGTCAAGCAATAATTGATTTTATATTGGTCAGGGAAGAGAGAGGAGGAGAAATTTATTGAGTAGGAGGTGCTCAAGTTAAGCACCAGCAGTAGTCTGAAATAGGTCAAGAGAAGTGCAAAGGACCCTCAGAGCTGTTGAAGAGGTAGCAGTGATAGCAAGGTACTCAAGAGTGGCCGTTAAGAAGCTTTCAATAGTACCCTCTGACTGCCTGCTGCATTTCTTCAATGTCCCTGGATCTCTTTTCTTAATCCAAGACACAGTTATTACTACAGTTTTACTATCTTTTGGTTCTTTTCTCTTATCTGCCTCAGAAAGGGTGTGTGTCTGTTAGCATCGCCTCCAAATTCTTATTTGCAATCAGTTCAATACTTCTCCTTTTTCTGTATCCCCATTCTTAAAATTGGCAGGCCCAGTTTTTGCTAATGCTGAACTTTGAAAGGGACCCAACTCTTCCTGCTCTGGGCCTCAAAAATAGTCCATGTATTTAGACCTAGGTGTTCCACTATAGAGAATATTAAAGGCATAAAAATAATTTAAGTTAAACCACTTAAGTTTGAATACAGTACCTTTTTGTGGTGCGGGGGATTGAATCCAGGGCTTGTGCACGAGAGACAAGCATTGAAGTACCTTTTTTGATGACCAGTTAATCCCACCATAGACCTGTTCAGTCTACAAAACCATTATGAAATCAAATCGCTTGCCACTCTCCTGGTGGCACCCACAAAAACCTTTATGATAGCCATGGTACAGAAACATCATACTGTCAAAGACAAACAGGAAGGCTTCTAATGTCCTGGGAGCATTCCTACCCTCTTTCACAGGTTGGGTGAAAGTGCTTCACTGAACTCTTCTCTAACTCTGCCAGGTCAGTCTCCCTCTCTTCAGACCTGCCTCAGATTATAAAAGGAACTTCACTGCTTTCTGAGTTGTCAGGCTCAGTGACCACATGTTCTTTTCCTCATTCATTTTTTTCTTCCTAAAGAAATGAGGTGATGTGATTCCAGCCTAGTATTGGTAGATTTGCCCTCTTTGAGGATCTTAGAATGCCTTAGAGAAATTGCCTGATTTATGCTAACATCCAGTAAGGTATGAAAGGATTTTTAAAATATTTTCTGGATGAATTTGCTAAGATGATGAAAGGTGAGGTGGCTGTACAAGGTCACACATTGATCTTGAAGAACTCTGCCAGATTTCTAGTCTTTGGCATAGAACTGGATTCATAAGATACTTGCCCAGGTGCTATATTTTCAGGGTAGAATGGTAGTAGAATGTGCATATTTGGGAGGCCATTTGGTAACTATGTTTAAAAATCAGTTGGAGAGGGGTGTGAGGCTACACAGCTCAGTGGTAGAGTGCTTGCCTGGCAAGTGTGAGGCACTGGGTTTGATCCCCAGCACCACATAGAAAGAAAGGAAGGAAGATAGGTAGGTATTGTGTCCATCTACAATTAAAAATATTTTTTTAAAAAATGATTGGAAATAGGATTATGGTGTCTGGCTGTGACTCTCTTCCACTTTAGCTCCATCCCTAGTGACATGACACTAATTGTAATTACCTCCTCAAACCCCGGCCCTGACCCATTGAGTGGTGCCTGTCACTTGTCAATTCATCATAACTTTTGGGCAAAGAAAGTTTGAACCTGTCATATCTGGACTGAAGAGAAGCTATCCCAACAAGGATGGGATAAATTTGATTGAAAGGGCCAGGTGGTTGGCTGTCAACAGTGCCATCAAAGTGGTCCAGCATTATTTCCCACACTCAGTCTCATCAAAGTTTAGACTTTTGCATGGATTT
Organism: Geosciurus inauris; assembly: GCA_004024805.1. Classification (NCBI taxonomy): domain Eukaryota; kingdom Metazoa; phylum Chordata; class Mammalia; order Rodentia; family Sciuridae; genus Geosciurus; species Geosciurus inauris. The sequence goes on along the minus strand of PVHX01028224.1, from coordinate 10,239 downwards.
ATCAATGGCCTTTGCCCTTCAGTGTTAGTGTGGTAAAGAAGTTGAATCCACACATTTTATTTTTTGAGTTTGCTTTTTTTTTTTTGTATTTGCTCGGAGTTTCTCTATACGAGAACCCAGAAGTCTAAATCATTTTAAACATTAAGATCCTGTGGCAATGTCAGCTTGAACAATAACAAGCTTTTAAGTTGCTGTTGTAATCGGTGGTTCTTGCAGCCCTCATGAGACTCTGTTATAACATCTGTTAGAACCCAGGATAGGACTCCTCTAACCATAAAGCTATATGAAAAAGCAATTAATTGCTACATTTTCATTGCTCTTAATCTGGGGAAATTTCTTAATAAATCTGAATGGTGACTTAAAGAATCTTAAAGAATTCTTAATGTTTATAAGCTGCTAATTCTAACCCATAAGACTTTGTCAACTTTTCAGTGCCTGCAAAGGCTTAACTGAGGTGTTCACAGGGTAAGCCACCCAAAGAAAGGTATATCAGGGTGATTTCCTTCTATGCTAACTAAAAATATATGCATTGCCTGTGATGGGATAAAATAGCAATATCTGGTAATGTTTTCTTTCTATTCATTTTTTTAAAAGAATGAATCTGAGATCTTACTTGCTTTATATGATGGGATTAACTAAAAGCAGTTGTTTTATTGTTCCACTTAAATTGGTTCATATTTTTATAATTTTGAAATATAACTTTTATAATTTTGGAATAAGGTATCAGCCTTAATAGTAAAATTCTGATATTAAGAGGTGGAAGAGAAAGGGACTGGGGTTGTGGCTCAGTGGTCAAGTGCTCATCTTGCATGTGTGAGGCACTGGGTTTGATCCTCAGCACTGCATAAAAATAAAATAAAGGTATTGTGTCCATCTACAACTAAAAAAATATTTAAAAAAGAAGTGGAGGAGAAGGACTTGATTTGATAACTTTTTACTATAATATATATGTTGCTATATGCAAAGGACATATAAATAGGAGTATATTAGTGAATATGGATATAATGAGAATTTTATGATAGATTTATGATAAACAAGTCTCAGTTAATCTGAATCTATCTATCAGAAGCCCATAATTAACAGGGATTTTCCTTAGGCATTTTCCAGAAGAGTGGATGTGATATTTATTTATTTGTTTATTTTAAAATACTTTTTTAGCTGTAATGGACACAATACCTTTATTTTATTTATTTATTTTATGTGGTTCTGAGGATCGAACCTAGTGCCTCCCGTGTGCTAGGCAAGTGCTCTACCACTGAGCCACAACCCTAACCCCTGGATGTGATATATATACATATGAATGTGGCAGAGCTTTGATCATTCACAAACTCATATTAAGGAGGGCATTTGTTGTTCTGTAATCTAGGGATAGAGGTAAATGATAAAATTCCTGGTTGTGTCCTGGCCTTAGGGCATATTATTTTAATCTCCCCATCATCTCTGTCTCCCAGTCTCAGTAAAGCTCAGTAAATGTTGAGTCTTTTAAGAGTCTCAGTCAGCAAAATACATTTAATGATGGTCACTAGCCTGGCAATCTGAGAAAGCAAGAAAGTTGATTCGCACATTTTTTGATACTTATCATATTCTGCCTTCCAGAATTATTGTGCTGCTTTATCCCTTAGTAGCTTGTAAGCTTCTTTAGCAGGGAACACGTGTTCTTCCCCCCACCATTTCCCTGGTAAATGAGTCAGGATTCCATCAATAGTTTCTTTTCCTTTTTTATTTGTTGGCAGTGCAGGGGATTGAACCCCATGACCTTACATATGCTAAACACATGCTCTACCACTGAGCTACATCCCTAGCCCCTCAATCAATATTTCTTGAATTAAATTTTCTACCTCCTTTTTCACAGCTCTGGAAATCACAGAAAGTGTTGGAAGTGGAAGGGACCATCATATTCCACACATACATTTTAAGGCTTGGGAAATAGAGATGCAGAGATACTGACTATCTGAAATCATATAACTTTGGTCTAAAACCCAGGTCTATTGCCTTAAGGCATCTATACTCTGTTTCTTAAAACCCCAGGGTATCTGCAGTTGTACCAGGGATTCTTAATCCTTAAAAGTTCTCATAGGAAACTCTGAAGCTCCCTAATGGACATTATTTTGAATTTGTGTTGATTTTTAAAACAAAAGTCCAAACCTCACAGGAAATATTCAAGCAAATAATGAGGTACCAAATTTTTAAAAATGTGAAGAGGAGCCGTTGGTTGAGTAGGAGCATTTCCTTTTTGAGACCAAAGCTTCTATCATCTAAAACAAACAAGAGTCTTGCTGTTTCCAAGTAATGATCTTGAATGAGTTTTTTCTCTTTATTTTCCCAGAGGGGATTTGCTTCTAAATATTCACAAAGCCAGACTAGCCAGTCTAGTGAGAAGTATGACCAGAGAATCAGGCCATTTTTAAAATAAGCCAAAGATAAAATCCCTAAATATAGAATACAGGCATGTGCAACTCCTAGGATAAATATCTGTGTTTTAGGGAACAAGTTTATTTTGGTTGCCAGTGAGTGTCCAGGTCACCTACAGTGCAAGTACAGAGTCCTGTTCACTTAAGGCCTGGAGAACATTAGTTTAGACTTGAGAGAAGCCGTAGTTACAGAGAGTCTCCTTAGGAAATCCAACTATAGGTTTTGCTTTGGCAATACTGTTGCATAGTTTTAGGGTGTATTTGTGCTTCAGAATATTTATTCAGGTTGTCCAATAATGTTAAGTAAATTGCATGAAATCATCATGTCATTAGATTCAGAAATACAGATCACTGGACAACATGGTTGGTAGGTAACAAAAAGGGTCCCTGAAAAGAATGAATGAAACAGCCAACTTATAGAAAGTAGCCTAGAATAGTTGAATGTGGGGAAAGAAAGAGAACAACCTACTCTGACAAACAGACAAAAGAAGAGCAATAGGTATGTTAGGCTATGTATTGATCTGTGTCTGAAAGCTTGCCCATAGGAGATTGGGAAGCAGAGAAAGCAAATAGGAATTGGGTATCTTTTACATATTGGCTTAGGAGAAGATGGAAAGACATTATAGGTACAAGAAACACCTTGACCTAAAATTTTGTGATGAATTTAATCATATGCAAAAATAAGCTTTATGCTTTTCTAATTCCTTTTTTTCTACTACAATTATTTTCCTAGTCTTTGTTATATTATTTTTGTTAAGAACCTGCTGTCCAACTTGATTAACATTGCCAATGGATATTACAAATTGAAAAATAAAAGGAACTTTGGTTTTTCCCAATAGTGCTTAATATAGCACTCTGCATTTAAGTCCTTGTGTGGTGCTTAACCTCAGAACAGCTGGCTGCCCCTGGTCTGGAGCTTTCCATGCAGATTGTGATATCCACTCTAGAAGTTTGATCCCCTTTGCCTTTCTTCTTCATGAGATACCTTCTGAATATACAATGATTTCTTAAGCAGTTAGGCAGTAACTCATCCACTCCAAGGATTCTCATTCTGTACTGCCTTTGTTTCCATCATAGAAACATGACCTAAAATTGCCCTTTGAAATCCAAGTTTCATCTGCCAAATCCTCTGTCTTTAGAAGATTCTGAAACACTTCTCACCCAGTCTACCCGTAGTCACGGGCTGGTAAAGAAATGGCATCCTGTTTTGGTAAAAGATGGCTTCAGTGTAGCTGTACTGTCTTTTGTCTAGTTCCCAGCCCACCGCATAATTTGAATGTCATGAAGGATGCTGACTTAAGTGTGAAGTATAAAATGACTTATATTTGGTGGTAGAAGAATATTTAACTCTCAGGTTATAGCCATGCCTCTAGAAGAACACTGAAGTTCTAAGAATAGAAAATCTTTCTTTAGATTAACTCTAGTGTTGAAAAGAATCTGATTAGACATAGTGCTTTGGGGTATGTGGGGCTGTTGGCATGGAAAAGAGGAGGAGGAATTTGAGTAATTTACTTCTGTATCCCTCTCCAGACCTATAATTTATGCTAACCATGCCCTGTGATTATCTTCTTTTTCATATTTTGGATAATGTGAAAGGCAATGCCCATGGAATAAAGCAAAAGATATGAAGGTATCAGGAAGGTTTCCTGGGAGTACTCTGTAATCACTCCTAAAAGATCAGAGAAATAGGATAAATCTTCCAAAGGAAACATCACTCTCTATCCTGGTTATACCAGATATTTGATTAACTCTCCATAGCCTTTAAAATAGATAGGAAGAGATTCCATTTGTCTGACAGAGTATCTTCCTCAACCCTGCCTCACTAACAAATGCCACTATGGGTGATTAGAAAAGTTATATTTACTCTGAATAAGATTATAAGATCAAGGGAAACCTACTCCCCAGGAATAAAAGGGAGATTTTTGAAAGGGGTATTTGTGTTTTTAGGCCATGAGAGATATGGGTAAATAGGAGCAGGCTCATGTCTAACATTTTGTGAGTCCACAAGAAGAGAACAAGTTGAGGGCCACAAACCATATGTAAATGTTAACAAGACCTAAAATTTATGGCCTGGCTGGTGTATCTACCGGGGGCCTTGCAAGACCATATCCCTGAAATAAACCTAGAAGCTGATGAAATCAAGCACCTCTACAGCTTGTCTCACTCCCTGTGAGGTACACAAAACTGCTGGGACAGGGCAAGGCAGGGTAAAAGTAGGCCCAGGGCTCAGACCTCCTGGTGACTAAACCCATCCAAAGCTGAGATGAGGCATATCTTTCAAGCTCTCCATGAAGCTATTAAGTTCTTCTCCCCTAAGACTTGCTTTCCTGACTTGGCCTTGCCAGGCAATGTTTTGTGCCTTCCCAAACATTGTTCAAATAGCATGGAGAAAGGGAACACAATCTCTGAAGAAAATTATCTGTCCAAACCTTCTTCTTTGAATGTTTTGAGAGTCTAATTTTAAACAAAATTAGCCATTTTTCTCTTGTTTCCCATGACATAAATCATCATTTTCTCATTTAATGTCCCTACCCTGTCCCCTATGCCAGACTTCATATGCCTATGTGATCTTATCTAGGATGCCCAGTGTAGCTTTTGTGTCCCTTTCCTTTTTCCCACTATTCCCTCTGATGCTCAACCTGCTACTAATCTTTCAAAATCTCTTCATACCAAACATAAAGAAAACATCTTTGTGTTTCAGTGTTTGTGATATCAAGAGTTCTCTGAAGCATGGAGCTCAAGGCAGTGGCCCTTCTCACAGGATCTAAGGGTGATTCTGCGTGGGAGGGAGAAGCATGCCCCTTGGAGTACTGCCGTTCAAATCTAGTGACCCAGAAAATTTAAGCACCCACCTGAAATATATTTCCTACAGGCATTTATGCTTCTTCACAACCTGCTTGGTTTTCTGGGGGTTAATGGGGGGAAAGGACAGCTACACCTGCCAGACATTGCCGGTTACTTTCAGATCATTCCTTAGCAAGGGAAAAAAGAAATGGGCAACACGTAGGGAAGTTTATGGTAAGGCAACAGAGGTTGTAGTTCTTTACTTGAGAAGAAATACATGCTGATGTACCTGCTATTTTTGTGTATAGATCACTCTGGGCAAGTCCTCCTTACAATTTATGCCTATTCTTGTAAGGCCTGTTCCATAGCAGATCATTTTGGTATTGTATAAAAATGAACCTGTTTGTCACGAATGAGCTCTTCACCAAAGGGTAGGCTTAAGGGGCATATTTTCAATTCCATGTGTTAATGGGATATAGCTCCTCATCAAGTGGAGAAAATATCTGTGAAATGCTTGTTGTGTAAACAAATCCACTCCAGGCCTCATCAGGATTCTTAACTCTTACAATTTCTGGTTTAATCGTCTCTGACTGAAAACTCAGATGCAAAATTGATTAGTGATTAATAGCACCTGGAGTCACACTCACTGGGTTAAAATCCCAGCTTCACCAATTATTAACTGTATAACCTTCAAGTCTCAATTTCCTTATCTATAAAATGGAAATAATACTCCCATCTACATTACAGGGCTAGTAGGAGGTTCAACTCACATGATACACACACACACACACACACACACACACACACACACACACTGCTTAAAATAGTATCTGGAACATAGTAAACACTTAATACCTACTTGTTATTCAAAATGCACAGTTAGCATATGTGGCTCAATGTTTTAGTGACTTTAAGTCATGCTGAAAAACCTAGTTAATCCTCAAATTGTGCATGAGCTAATCAATAGATGTTACCCAATGTTACATTGTAGGAAAAAAACCCCAAGTTTTCAAGTGTGCGAAACTCATATTAGTGAGACTTGACCTCATGATATGACCTTATATTGAATTGATATCTTGGAAAATCCATAAGGGCACCATTCTTAAGCAACAGTCCTTAAATAACTTATTTTAGTAAGCACAGAAACTCACCACTCATGAGCAAATGGCTGTGGTTACCAGATTTAATTTTTTAAAAAATTTTTAAATGGACACAATATCCTTTTATGTATTTATTTTTATGTGGTGCTGAAGATTGAACCCAGTGCCTCACATGTGCGAGGCAATCACTTTACCACTGAGCTACAGCCCCAGCCCTGGTTACCAGATTTTAATGCCTACTGGTGCCAACCACCATACTAGATGTTGTCCACATATTATCTGATGTGATCCTCACAACATCCGTGAAAGAAAGGTAATGAAACAGTCTTTTTAGATGGGAAAATTGATGGGTGTGCTGGTGCATGCCTGTAACCCCAGCAGCTTGGGAGGCAGGGGCAGGAGGATCACGAGTTCAAAGCCAGCCTCGGCAACTCAGTGAGGCCCTAAGCAACTCTGAGAAACCCTATATCGAAGTAAAATATAAAAATATAAGAAAGGGTTGAGGATGTGACTCAGTGGTTGGGAGCCCCTGGGTTCAATACTGGTACCCATCCCTCTACCCCAAGAAAAGATGGAAAATTGATTCCCGAAGGAATAAAGTCACTTTTTCTACAATTACACAACAGTCACACAAGTGAGGGCACTAGGATTTAAAGTTGTGTCTATTTGATCCCCAAGCATATATTACTCAACTGGAGCACAAACAAAATATTCTAAGAAAAGGTGCTAACCCAAACTGTTTTATGGACTGATAAATCAACTTAATGCTCTGCAAGGCTCATAGAATAAGGGCTTGGGACAAAGGGAAATCAACAAAGGGGAGGGAAACTGTATAGTACCACTATCAGTTGAGCAGGAGGTGGAGTAGGGAGCAGGCATATAGCTGTACCATTTTTGCTCCACTGTCCTAGGTCTAGTTGTTGGCAGTAGTGCTCTAGGGACCAAAATTGCTAGGGAGATTTTGAAGTAAGCACCATTTCCTTAGTGATAATGATTTATACCTTAGAAGGGCTGTAATATTGTTCATCTTGCTTACATTTTTATCTTTAGAAACCTTATTTTCTAACTCGAGTGTTTCATTTCTTAAAATGAAATTTCTTTGAAGAGATATCTAGGGTTCCTCAATAAGATGGACTTAAGGGACTGACCTGTTTCAAGATTCTGTCCTTAAGAAGCTCTACTTTCACATCATCCATGATGAGGTACATTTACTTGGAATATCTCCAGGAGAAACCATACGTTTTATAATTTTCCTGGGCAGAACACTGAAACATTGGTTTGGGCCCAACTTAGCCCATGCTGAAATTCAGGCATAGGTTATACTTAGATTTCCCACTGAATTATCTATGGAAAAAAATGTGGCAAAGGCTGAATAGGGAATGTTTAAATCTCTTTAAGGGGACAGCCTTTTGAATACATAATGGATAGACAAATTAGGAAGTACACTAGGCCCTCTGTATCTTCTGATTCTGCAATCATGGATTCAACAAAGAAAAAATATTTGGGAAAAATGTGTTTGTGCTAAAATATATGATTTTCCCCTTGTCATTAATCCCTAAACAAAACACTATAACAACTATATATATATATAACATTTGCATTGTATTAGGTGTTATAAGTAATCTGGAAGTGATTTAAACTTCACAAGAGGACATGATAGGTTGTATATAAACATTATTCCATTTTATAAAAGGACTTAAGTGTCAATGGATTTTTGTATCTGTGAGGGGTCCAGAAATCACTCCCACACAGGCACCAAGGGATGGCTGTTTCCTTTTCTATTAATTAAAATAAGTCTTCTATAAAGATCTTTACTTGTCAACACACAGAATTATTTTGGAATTTCTGTATATTCTTGTTAACAATCTTAAAAAATCTATAAAGCTATTTTTTTTTACTAATTCATTATGGCCTCACCTTCATAGAACCTTAACTGGAAAGATTTCACTTTCTTCCAGTTTCTTCTCTCCTTTATAATGAGTCCTTTCTAGTGCTGACTGTCTCTCTAGTCTAGTTAAGCTCATTTGCTCTGGCACTGTCCTTACGTGTGCAGAACAGTTGGTTAGTGCCCTCTTTATGATAACTCTTTATACTTGAGGATGGTGATTAAACTGCCTCTTGGCTCTCTTTCACCAGGATAAACAACCCTAACTCATTTAGCCTTTCCTCACAGGCCCTATTTTCTAATGCTTTAATCATTTTTTGCTGCTCTTCTTTGGATCATCTCTAATTGCTTTGCAACCTATAATCTGATGAGCAGGCCAAATACAGGATTTGGCATTGGCTGAGTATTTATTTAATGAGAAACTTAGAAATTAATGGAGGTGGTGCAATATAGGGGCAAGAGCACTGTACTAGGAGTCAAAAAACCTGAGTTGTGTCCTTTCTCTGCAACTTACAGGGATTTTGCAGGCAGCCACATTTGGACAAGTCATCTAAATATCTCCAAGCCTCAATTTATCATCTGTACACTTGTGATAAACACATATTCCCTGCCTGCCTCGCATAGTGAGGTTTAAATGAGATAATCTATGTGAAAATGCTTTGTTTTAGTATCAAAGCACTGTACAAATACTCTCAGGAAACTTTCTAAATACTTTGCATATATTAGCACATCTAGATACAGTTTTCATTTCCATTTTAGTAAGAGGAAATGGAGGCACTGAGAGTCAAGTAAATTGCCCCAGGTCACACAGCTAATAAGTGACAGAATCCATGCATATTGGCTCCAGAGTCCATGCTCTCACCTGCTATGCTATGCTGCCTTTCTAAATAGACAATAAAGGTTCAACGAATCTATATCATTTTATGGGGCTTAATCATCAAAAGCAGTCCATAGGTATATATAACTGAGGTAGAGAATCTATTTAGTACTGACTAGTTAACTCTCTGAAAAGTGACCTTTTCCAAAGCTAATGTTTAGATTGGTCATTGAATGAAGGCAGCTATCCACAAGTGGAGAGAGCTTCATATAGAAGGTACTCTTTTTCTTTTTCTTTTCTTTTCTTTTGGTAACAGGGATTGAACTCAGGGGTACATAACCACTGAGTGAAATACCCAGCCATTTTTTATTTTGAGACAGGGTCTTGCTAAGTTGCTTAAGGCCTCCCTAAATTGCTGAGGCTGGCTTTGAACTTGCCATCCTTATGCCTCAGCCTCCAAAGCCACTGAGATTATAGTCACGCACCACCATGCTGGGCTATAGAAGCTACTCCTAGTTCTTGGGTTCAGGATCTATATTTTTTATAAATTCTCTTATCTCCAACAACCCCTTATGGTTTAATCTTTCTCTAACTCTGTTCTTTTCTATGTCAATTCTTAGGGCTGTTATAAATGTTATGTTATAGATTAACTGTTATAGATATTAAAGACAGATTAGTACCTAATTGAGTCTTTTTCTCTATTGTTGTATGAATAGTTGAGAGAGTTATAAAAAGAGCTTTGAGAGAAATGTTAGAAGAATTTTGATTTGCCTTGTAAATGTTTGAACATTCACAGGAAAAATAAAAAGTTACTTCATGAAATATAGAGATTGAGATTATGTATATAACACTATGCTGAAGACCTGCTTGTATTTGAAAAATTGCAACAATTTAGATATTTTCATTAACACCTATCAGCTGTAGAGTATAATATTAACTTTATGCCAAAATTTGATCTATTGAGAATGATATTATAGTGGTATAATAGGCTATTTTACTTTAGATGCTGGTATGAAGCATCATTATATGTGAGAATATAGAAGCTTCCTTCCATGAAAATAACCTCACGGAAAGTTGAAAACACTTGGAAGATGAGAGCATCTCTTGGGAGAACTTGATACTGATTGAATTATAAATGTTATCATTCTAATTAAGGTCTGTATATGAATTAAGATGTTTGTCAGAAAATAATTAAAAACAAGAAAATTGATATATCTCTAATTAAATATTTTGAAGTATTTT
>PVHX01028223.1:0-18382 GCA_004024805.1 Geosciurus inauris | reverse complement strand
AAAAATATTAAAAAAAAAAAAAAGGCTGGGCATGGTGGCGCAAGCCTGTAATCCCAGCACTTTGGGAGGCTGAGACAGGAGAATATTGAGTTCAAAGCCAGCAATGGCAAGGCACTAAGCAACTCAGTGAGACCCTGTGTCTACATAAAACACAAAATAGGGGGCTAGGGTTGTGGCTCAGTGGTAGAGCAATCGCCTAGCATATGTGAGGCACTGGGTTTGATTCTCAGCACCACATATAAATAAAATAAAGGTCTATCAACAACTGTAAAAAAATATTTTTAAAAAAACACAAAATAGGGCTGGGGATGTGGCTTAGTGGTCGAGTACCCCTGAGTTCAATTCTCAGTACAAAAAAAAAAAAACAAAAAACTAGGAAGACCAACAGAGCAGAAGGTAGCAATGGAAGTAGGGCAAGGCACTGAGAAGTACTGGGAATGGAATCTACCAAATTATGCTATGTCCATGTATAAATATACCACAAGAATCTAGCTTATACATTATTATAATGCATTACTTAAAAAATAATAACAGAAAGATCAGTAGAGCAAGTAGATAAAGGGAAAGAGGAAAGGAGAGAAAAGAAAGGAACTGGGGAATGATATTGACCAAATTGTTATGTGCATGTACAAAAATGACATAATGAATCTCACTATTATCTCTAATTATGAAGCACAAATTCTTTTTTAATAAAAGGGAGGCTGTGCAGGTGCATACCTGTGATCCCAGCTACTCAGGAAGCTAGGTAAGAGGATTCAAAGCTCAAGGTCAACCTGGGCAAGACCCTGACTCAAAATAAAACATGCTGGAGACTGAGCTGAATGGTAGAGCATTTGCCTAGTATGTGTAAATCCCTGGGTTCAATCTCTAGTATTGCCCCCCAAAAAAGGAGGAGGATCTCAAATATTCAAATACATAATCGAATGTGTTATATACATGAAGTCAAGTATAAAAAGAACAAATTAAATCAAAGTTGGCAGAAAGAAAAAATAAAGCACAAAGCAGCAGAAACTTATGAATTTGTGACTAAAAAAGAGTAGAAAAAAAAAATCAATGAAACTAACAGCTGTTGTTTTTTTAAAAAACATAAAACAGATAAACCCTTAGCTAAATGGACTAGGAAAAAAAGAAAGACAACTGAAATCAATAAAAGACAAACAAGATAGGTTACAACAGATACTACAGAAATAGAGGATTAAAAAAAGCTACCATGAACAATTTTATGCCAACAAACTGGAATCTAGAAGAAATTTCTAGACAACTTACCAAGACTTATGAAAAAATAGAAAATTTGAAGATACCAATAAACGTGTAAGAAGACTGCCTCAGTAATAAAACGTCTCACATCAAAGAAAAGCCCAGGACTTGATGGCTTATTGTTAAATTCTTTCAGGTGGGATTTATCCCTGAGATGCAAGGATGGTTCAACACATAAAAATCAAATGTGATACATATTAACAATATGAAGGGTAAAAACTATGATGATCTCAAAATATACAGAAAAGGTACTTAAAACCCAACACATCTTCATGCTAAAAACTGAACAGAATAGGTATAAAGATATGTATCTTAAGCCAGGCACGGTGGCTCAAGCCTGTAATCCCAGCACTTAGGGAGGCTGAGACAGGAGAATCATGTGTTCAAAGCCAGCCTCAGCAATGGCAAGGTGCTAAGCAACTCAGTGAGACCCTGTCTCTACATAAAACACAAAATAGGGCTGGGGATGTGGCTCAGAGGTCGAGTGAGTGCCCCTGAGTTCAATCCCCAGTACCAAAAACAATTTTTTTTAAATGCTCTGCATCATTAATCATCAGAAAAATATAAATTAAAAGAGTGATGCCACAATGAAGTATCAGTTCACATAGTTAGAATAACTTTTATCAAGAAAAGTAAATGAATGACTGGGAGTCTGAGGCAGGAGAACCTCGAGTCTGAGGCAGGAGAATCTCAAGTTCAAAGCTAGCCTCAGCAACTAACAGAGGCCCTGTCTCAAAATGAAAAAATAAAAAGGGCTATGGATGTGGCTCAGTGGTTAAGCATCCCTAGGTTCAATCCCCAGTACAAAAAACAAACACACACACACAAAAAAACTACCACCATATAATCCACAAATCTCATTTATGGGTATATATACCCAAAGAAAAGGAAATCAGTGTGGAAGGATTATCTGAATGTCCATATTTATTCAAGTATTATTCACAGTAACCAAGATATAAATTCAATCTAAATGTCCACCATTAGATGAGTCAAGAAAATGCTGTATGTACAATGGAAAACTACTCAGTCTTTAAAAAGGAAATACTGTCATTTGTGACAACACAGATGAACCTGGAGGATATTAAGCTATGTTGTAGGAGCCAGACATAGAAAGACCAATACTGCATGATTTATATATGGAATCTAAAAAAGTTGAACTCAATAAGTAGAAAGTAAAACAATGGTTACCAGAGACTAGGAGAGGTGGGAGTTTGTGGGAAAAGGGTAGCTGATTAAAGGGTACAAAGTTACAGGTAGATAGGAGACATGTTTTCAGATCTGTTGCACAGCAGAGTGTTACAGTCAATAATAATATATTGTATATTTCAATATAACTGAGTAAATCTCAAATATCTCAGCATAAAAATTATAGGTAAGACAGTTAAAACATGTTAATTTAATCACTGATACAAGTTTGCATGTATCAAAACATCATACTGTAGGGCTGGGATTGTGGCTCAGTGGTAGAGCACTTGCCTCACATGTGTGAGACACTGGGTTTGATCCTCAGCACCACATAAAAATAAATAAGTAAAATAAAGATTTTTTTAAAAAAACCTAAAGCTCTTTTAAAAAATCATACTATAGAATTGTATACATAAATATATACAATTATGATTTGTTCATTAAGAATATCAATTTTTTAAGTCTGCTCTTTTATGCTGGAAACCTATAAATGTTACTCAAATTTAAAAAATGAAAACCAAAACCAATCTCAACATACTATTTATAAAACATAATATGATCACTTATAAGAAGCAGATTCAGAGATGGCAAAAAAGTGGAACATAAGACTGCTTGTTATTTCTATTATATGCCTTGTAGAACTAGTTAATATTTTAAACTACTTACATGCATTACCTTAATTAAAAATTAAATTTAACATTTTATTGTTAGCATAGAATAGCATAATAAACTGGAGAAATAAAATTTTACAACCATAAGACTTATTTTCCAGATAAGCAGGTTTTGAATAATTACAAGATTTGTTCAATATCTGCATCCAATCAAGAATAGTACTAGAACTAAAACTATAATGTTCTGATGTCTGCACCGATTATTACAAAGTATCACACACCAAAACAGAAAAAAAAAATGGGCTCAAAAGCGGTTATGGACAGATTAGTACAAGATTTCATTTTAAAAATACCTGAAGGAAAATGTTCCATTTCATCTTGTATATATAATAGAAAGCAATTTGGGTGGTGTTTAATATTATCCTTTGAAATATCTATTGTACCTGAAATCCCAACTGGTTATTTTCCACAGCAAGCTACTTCAATCCTGTACACTTCTACAACAGTGGTTCTCAAGTGGAGGGCTTGTTAAAACACACTGCCTCTTTTCCAGAAGTTATGATTCAGTAGATCTGGCATGGATCCCAAGAATATACATTTCTAACAAGTTTCTAGGGAATGCACTTTGAGAACCACTGCTCTAGAATTGGTATGTCCGACATTTCATTAATAACTGCTCAGAAAAAAAAATTTAAAGCTGGGCACAGTAGTGCACGCCTGTAATTCCAGCACTTTGGGAGGCTGAGAAGGGAGAATCGCAAGTTCAAAGCCAGCCTCAGCAACAGTGAGGTGCTAAGCAACTCAGTGAGACCCTGTCTCTACATAAAACACAAAATAGGGCTGGGGATGTGGCTCAGTGGTCGAGTACCCCTGAGCTCAATCCCTGGTATCAGAAAAATAAATAAATAAAAATAAAATTTCAATAGTGCATACCATAATCCTATCTTTCACATTCAAAAATTTCCATGGGCAACAGTAATGGCTCTCTAAGGAATGCTCAGAGTAATGTTTTGAGCTGGCCTTTCCCAAGTTTTTCTCCATAGATCACTTGTTAAATTTCAAAGTTTGATAAATGTTGCTTTAGACATTTTCTGTGATCTAAACCTAAGGTTATGGAATAATTACAAAAGATACTGCAAGTTCAGCATTTAGCACCTAAGTGTCTATTAATTATTAATTGCTGTCAGCTGCTGACAAAGCAATTCACTAAATTATTGTCAAAATTATTTTGTCCAAGAAAATTAGCATACCTGACCTATCATACTAAAGAGGTGCTTTAATTTTATTACATTTTATATTACAATTTAGCTAGAAAATGTCACTTATGGTTTAATTTCTCTAGAACTGTTTCTTTTTTCAATGAGCAAATGGGAAAACTCTTTGTAGTACAATATATGAATACTAATGGTTTTAATTCTAAAGTAACATTCCATGTCTCAACTGAGGTATATACCTAGAATTATTTTTTAAACCATATATTATCTGTGACATACAAGCTATAGTTATAACAGACCCTAATGAAAAGGCAATTTAAAAACAGTCCTAAATAATTTATTTCAATTATTTTAGTACCCAATAACATGGGGCCAATTGAGGAAAACAAGCCTGTGGAACCTCTTACCATTCATTACTGAAATGGCAATGGTAAACATTTTTTAACAACACCCTTGAAGTCTGGCATGGTGGCACATACCTATGATCCCAGCAACTAGGAAGCTGGGGCAGTTTCAAGGCCAGCCTCACCAATTTCACTAGACTGTCTTAAAAAACAACTAGGGATGCAGCTCAGTGGTAAGAATACCCACGGTTCAATCCCCCATATAAGACAAATAAAAAAATCATCAACCTTGAACTAGAGCCTGTCACTTTTCATGGTGAACTTTCAAACAGTAAAGCAGGACTTGAAGGAAGGGAACACCAAAACACAGCCTCACAGCCCTGTTCAACAAACACCATTCTCAAGTTTTAGGGAGAAAATAAAGACAAAAATAAGAATGAATTCCCCAGCATGGTGATCCCTATTCAGAAATGCAAAACAGAATAAACATTACCCAGAAAGCTTGCTTTCATTCCCTTCTCTTCCCCATTTTTGCCTGAAGCACAATAACAGACTGGGGGGGAGGAGTAAAATAATACTTTAAAAATATATCACACTGACACTGAGGGTTGGTTTTTGTTTGACTTAAGATCAGTCCACAGACAGGGGTTTTAGAGCAAGGAGGAATACAGATCAGAATCTTTTCTTTGAAGCACTTTGGAAAGACCAATTCCTTTAAACTTCTGCATAAACTTAAATTTTCTAACTATAATCCCAACTACAGACTGAATATAAATTTTAAAATGGATTACAATGAAGACCCTGCTTTCTGTATCATTTAGGATTATTTACTTTGAGTTCTCTGGAAACATCTGTAAGCCTAGTACTACATCTTGAAACAAAAAACAAGAGAAAACAAACTTTCAAACATGCTACATGACTGATTTCTTAGAAATCACCCATTAGCGATGTTAAATTGCGATACAGTTAGACACAGGATTTAGGAATGCCTTTAACTTCTAAATTTGGAGAATGTATTAGCCATCCACTTCACCCTGGCAGTGGAAAATAACCAGTATGTTATCCTGTACAAAAGCAGAAATGAATGAAAAAGATGCAATGCACACCTTCTCACAGACATTATTTCAACAATGACAGTTTTAAAAATAAGTATTTATAGAAGCACACTTGACAGTAAATGAGTAAATACGATGTTTCACTGGTCACCTTCTCCTAAGAGCCTAATGTATATCCTAAAATAATTACCATGAATAAAATATATTCCATTTAATCCTTACCAATTAGAAACCTACACAAGACATTATGGGATATAGACAGTGAGTTAGTAGTCAAAAGACTATTAGTTTCAAAATGTGCCACTTGGTATGCTTCAAACTTGAATAATTTATGGATTGTGTTACATTATAGAAACTGGAAATTACTAAAGTTGGATGTATTTAGTTGGAAGGGTTTTATTATAAAGGAGTGCAGTAGCTACCACCAAAACACTATCAACAATGCCCAAGGAATATCACTGAAGCTGGGGATTTTTAACCTAGTGACTCCAATTTTCCTGAAAGTCACAACAAAGTTGTATATATGTGTAAGTACAGAGAGAAGCAATGGTTATACTTTAAAGGGTTCCATGATCAAATAAAGCTTAAAAACAAGTGCCTCAGAGAATAAAACTGCAGCAGCCAAGAAAAAATCTTGCCCAAAGCTACCAGTGTGTATGAATCAAAATAATTTTGGCAAGGCTGTGGTAAAAATTTATGAAAACAATAAAAATCTAGACATAAAAATTTATGAAAACAATAAAAATCTAGACATAAAAGACCAAGAAAGATAGTCTACCATCTCTATATAATATCATATAAAGCCCTTCAAAATGTTTTTCAAATATCGAATATCACTGTTGAAAAACATATTTTGCATTCCTGTTTGAAGTTTTTATCTACTTTTTGCTTACCTATCTACAATATTCTAAGAATTAAAAGAACAGCATAAACATTATTTTAGAATATTCATGTAGGGAATTAACAATGTAAAAATTAATTATCATGGGCTGGAGTTGTGGCTTAGTGATGGAGCACTTGCCTGGCATGCGTGAGGCACTGGGTTCAATTCTCAGTATCACATATAAATTATATAAAATAAAGGTCCATTAACAACTAAAAAATACGTATGTTTAAGCTGGGCGTGGTGGCACTAGCCTGTAATCCCAGTACTTAGGGAGGCTGAGACAGGACAATCTCGAGTTCAAAGCCAGCCTCAGCAAGGGCGAGACGCTAAGCAACTCAGTGAGACCCTGTCTCTACGTAAAACACAAAAATAGAGCTGGGGATATGGCTCAGTGGTCGAATGCCTCTGAGTTCAATCTCCAGTACCAATATATATATATTTAAAAAATAATAATTATCAGAGGCTGGGATTGTGGCTCAGTGGTAGAGTGCTTGACTTGCATGCGTGAGGCACTGGGTTTGATCCTCAGCACTACATAAAAATAAATCAATAAAGATATTGTGTCCACCTGAAACTAAAAAAATATTAAAAAAATAATTATCATTAGGTGGTATTCTAATCTTCCACATAATCTCTTACTGGAAAACACAATAGCTACTGCTTTTTGTATACTTGATTTTTAAATATCATGTTTTATCACAAATCCCCAATAAGTTCCATTATTTGACAAATTCCATCCGAATATTTCACAGGATCAGCAATTATCAATGGAATGCTGTTCCTATAAATATTTGGTCCTATGAACTTCACCATACAATGTAATGGTCACATCTTCTGAACAAGAGACAGACAAGATACTTAGAGTCAAGTCAATAGGAAATAAATGTAAGGTGACTAATTCCCTAGAACCAGTATCAAATCCTATTGATATCAGAAAAGAGTACTAAATTACAGGAGTACATTCAACATTAATGGAGTCTAGTCTATTTCAGGAAGCAAACTCAAGAATGTGAGAGACATAGTTCCTCCCCAAATGGACTATTAAAAGCACTTCCAGAGCAAGTATCATGTATTGAATCCTGCTGATTCTCAATATATATTTACAAGACTGAATATACAAATAAATGAGCTTGAGATATTTAAGAAGTAAAACAATATCTGTTCAATTATCTATAACGGGTTGGAAGTATGTGTTAAAGACTGTAGGACTGACTAAATAGGGTACCACTAATGAAGATAAGGACCTCATAAATACGAAAAGGAGAAATATGAGTTTAATTTGCAGCACATCATGTTTGAAGTGCTTACAGAATTATCAAACAGGAAACTGGAAACCATTCAGGAACTCTAATCAGAGTTGGGAGATACACATAGAAGACTCAACAATAGTAGAGGTTCTAGGAGTAGTGAAAATACCAAGAAAAAAACTACAAAGCAAAGAGGATCCAAAAAAAGAAAAAAAGAACCTTAAAATACAAACATATAGGAAAAAAAATTTTTTAAATAACTTGTAATCACATAAACTAGGAAAAAATTTCTCTATAAATCACCAGCAGTGTGCTACAAAATAGCAACATAAAAACTCAAATAGGTTATATATGTATCTGTAGCCAACACACAATCTGAATTTCTGGGAAGAGTCATCTAAATTCAAATATTCTTTCTCAAATATTGTTTTCATTTGTCACCACAAATGAAGGAAATATACCATAATTCAGTGCAATTAAAATTTCCAGACCTCCTTCCATGTTAGACATTTAGATGGCATAAAACTTCTGAGCTCAATTTCCTCATTTGCAAAATGGGAGAATATCAATTATTTCATAATGTTACTGGAAAAATTAAATGAATATAGTAAGTGTTCTGAATAGTGCCTGATATGTACTAAGTACTCAGCAAGTGTTAACTGTTATCTTCATTCCCTACTCCCTCTATAAAATATGGTACAATTTTATAGAGCAAAAATTGATCACCATATGGCTATCATAATCACCCATCAGTGATTATGACAGATTGTCATCTCTGCAAATTAATATTATGAAATCAATGGGATTTAGTGTTTACACCAAAATAAAAGGAAAAAAAAACCCTACATTACTGCATCATTCCTGACTTTAGTCTCAATCTTTTTATATTATCCTTTCTATCTATATGATTTACCTTTAAAAGCATACATAGCAGAGCTCTGAAGGGTCTCAGGTCAAAATACCTGATAGTACTTTCAGACTGTGATTATTTTAAATCTTACAGTACTCTACATCAAGTTCTTTGGGATCCTTCCAGCTCTCTTTTCTCCAAATTATAAATGCCATTATCTAACATTCCTAATTCCCAAGGTCATCTCAAAACATTACATCACTTCACCTTCTCCAAACACCATAAACTTTCTATTAGCTTTCCCCTCTGAACCTTTCCATGGTATGGATTTCCCAGTAAACTCTTTTGCTTCCGTATCCCAGAAATGTAAATACCTCTCTTAGAAAACTGCTAAATTAACTGCATTCCACTTTTTCACTGACTCTTAAGAACCTGAACCTCTCATGTAATGAAACCAAACTTTGAGAAATATATCAAAAAGAATTTTGATTTTTTTCCAAAACAAGTTAAGATGTAAACTCAGAAATTTATCTTAGTCTGTTTCATTTGTAGTTAATGGTGTACACTGTTCTCTAAATTTTCTTCCGTCCCCAACTGTCTTAAAGCTTTAATTCAACCTAGCATCAATCACCCACAGATCATTTTGGTAGATTCCAAAAAACCAGTAAACACAGGTTGTTAAGTTCAAGTTGTCATATATCAAAGGAAAACCTGGTTAAGTGAGATTCCTAATCAAATAAAGAACTTCTAGAAATAAACCTTCCTCAAAGAGAATGAAAGTAACTAATGAATAAACAACTCTGAACAAAAAGCTTACAACATATTATGGTATAGTAGAAAGAGCATAGGACAGGATCTAGCTACCAGGCAAGTTAAACTCTGACCTCTTGTCTCATCTGAGAAACCATGAGAATGAACTAGATAATCTTGAAGATACCTACCACATTAGAATTCCCAAGTGTCCTTTGATTTAAAACCCTACAACATAAAATTCCACAAGTGTAGAGATGTTACTGCACACAATGGACACTACTGACTTATGCCTCTATTTAAGGAAATAATGGATCTAGGTTGTTCACTTTTGCAGGGAAGAAGACATTTGGGGGCCCAATATTTCTTTGGTTGTCTGGTGTTTGAGTAGACACTTTCATTCCTGATTCTCTATACAGTTAGTACTTCATGCCAGAAAATAACTGTAAGACTGAGTGATCAACATAAGCTTTATGCCAACAACTTTTTCTTGAACAAGAAAAATATCTTTAAGGGGACCCAGAAAACAGTAAGAGTCTCTCCCTATATTTGAATAAGACCTTTTCTAAAACATTATACATTAATATACAATTATGGTGCTGTGAATTCTCAACTATGTACATGTGGATTACTCACTTTTTAGATTAGTCTCAGCAAAATTTTAATCGAAGCTTGCTTCCTCCTGCTACCCAGAGTACTTCTCAGCCACCACCTTTCTACCATTAGTAAGAATTTATTTTATCATTAGCCAAAGAAAAATAATCAGGAAAATAAATCTAAAAAAAAACATCATTAATGCATCCCAAGTAAAATGCTTGGAACTTGGAACATTTTGGAATAGCAATATAAGAGGAAGGTCTATATATTGAATGTTTTTTTCATGGATCAACTACCTTTCTATCAGAGAAGTATGGGCACTTAGGGATGATCTAATGTTTCTTAAAAAGTCTCAAAACCACTTTCTCTAATCAGAATTTCACAATGTACCTATCTCAAGTTCTAATATGAATTTTAAAACCATATATTTAAGCCATTATACAGTAAGATCATTTACTATTCATTTGTAAAACTAATTTTATAAGCATATAGATTGTTCATTTCTATATTATACTAAATGTTTAGTTACCGCTGTGAGAGGATATCCTTAAAAATTAACAGTAAAGCCTATTGGTATAAGTTCATTTTGATTTATTCTTCTTTAAAACTTTGACATTGGGCAAAATTATTTTATCACATTATATCTTAGAGGGGAATAAAGTGAATATATCCATTTTACTCTATTCATCAGAATAGTTTCTCCAAGCACAGTAACTTAATCATCTTTTTAAGGCAATTATTGAGCTTTTTATTACAAAGAGCACAACCCAGAATGTTTTTGTTTCCTTAGATAATGAAGCTAAAGATGCTGATTCTCAAGCAAATTAAAAAAGAAAAGTGATCTGTTACTGTTTCAGTTTTTACTCAAAGGAACACCAAACTACATTTATGGTTTTTGTCAGTTTCCAAATTTCATTCATTTTTTTCCACAATTCCAAATGCATTTGAGATTGCAGGACAAAAACCTGTGAATGCTCACTATATAATGAAGAGTAGGGAAACCTAAATTGCAATCAGGATTTGAACCCAAATGCAATGTTCACAACACAGAATTTCCTATATATTCTATAAATGTAGGAAGTTTATTAATTTATATTATTCTGTAAATGTTTTATGTATTTAATTTGACTTAATCACATTCCACGGGTTGGATTTATGGGTGTTTTTACGTTTTTAAAGTGTTGCAAGTTTAATGTTTATTTTTGTAATCCAACAACTTTATCCAAAAATGCAGAAAATTTTTCTGGCTGGCCAGGAGGATAACATTTCAGTGTTGATAAGTCCATTGACTGTAACAGCCCAGGAAGCGTGCTAAAACAAAAGAAGAAAAACATTAGGTAACGGGAGAAAATTCCATAATTCATCTGCTGCCCACTTGATGCCTGAATCTAACTTCCAAGAATACAACAATCCTTAAACTGTAAATGTTAAATCTTAATGTACTTTAATATTGTAGGTATACATACTAAGATTATCATCATAATACAAAGACTAGTATAAAATGTCACTATGAATTCAACAAATACTTTCTCTCTTAAGTCAACTGAAATGTTTCAGAACAGTTACATCATGAAAAATACGTTCACATGGGTTTATAATACTTCATAGGACTGCAATAATGTAAAATGAAACAAATAATACATGAAAACAGAATAAATGATACCACAAGTAATAACTGGCAGACAAAAAGGTAAGCTAGACCACACATGAAGATTGTGATAAAACATTTTTACAGGTAATTCACTATCATCAATATATAATTAAGCAATATACAAACTCCATGCATGCTGGCAATAGGATCTAAACAACAAAACTATTACCTCAGAAATGTATTTATATCAGCCACCTAAATTAGAACAAACATACCACCACCCAGCCTAGGATTGAAGGAAGAAATTATTTACCTAAAATGAAAACACAACCAATTATTGATTTTTTTTATTATTTTTTAGTTGTCAATGGACCTTTATTTTTTATTTATTTATATGCAGTGCTCAGAATCGAACCCAGTGTGTTACACATGCTAGGCAAGTGCTCTATCACTGAGCCATGACCCCAGCCCCAATTATTCTTTTTTTTTATTTTTATTTTTTAGTTGTTGATGGAGATTTTTATGTGGTGCTGAGGATCAAACCCAGTGCCTCACATGCCAGGCAAACACTCTACCACTGTGCTACAACCCTAGCCCCCAATTATGGATTCTTAATTCTTTCATGTGTGGGATTTTCCTGAAATTAATATAAGAAAGACTTCTAAAATTTTATAATAGGAGACTTGTATAGTTTCCTTTTAAGCTGGAGTAAAATGTCAGGATGTGTTCATGAAATCAGTGCTTTCCCTTTTATGATGTACTAACATAAAAATCAAAGCTGAGGGGCTGGGGTTATGGCTCAGCGGTTGAGCACTTGCCTTGCATACGTGAGGCACTGGGTTCGATCCTCAGCACCACATAAAAATAAATAAATAAAGATATTGTGCTCATCTACAACTAAACAAAATATTAAAAAAAAATCAAAGCTGATTTAACATTTTGAATGAAAATACTCATCAAAAGCATCTGGGAACACTGACTTGCATAAAGCAGTTAGGAAGATGAAAATTCATTTCTCTTTAAAAAAATGTTAATCCATTCATGTATGATGTGTCAAAATATACTCTACTATCACGTATAACTAATTAGAATTTTAAAAAGGGAATACAAGGGGCTGAAGTTGTGGCTCAGTGGTAGAGCACTTGCCTAGCATGTGTGAGGCCCTAGGTTCAATCCTCAGTACCGCATATAAATAAATAAATAAATAAAATAAAAGATCCATTGACAACTAAAAAATAAAAAACTTTAAAAAAGGGAATATAAGGGCTGGGGAAAACATGCTAATCCAAAAAAAAGAAAAGAAAGAAAGAAAGAAAGAAATGATACTAATCCCTAACACTATCAACTACCCAAGGGAAAATTGTGCCCATTATCTGAAGCATACATAACTTTATCTTCTGACTGGCTTCTATATCACAAAGCCACTCTGACATCCTCCCTCCTCCCCATCATTAAAGGTATGATGACATCAACAATTATACTCCTGAAACAATGAATATGTCTCCCAATGAAAGCAGGAATCTTCGTTTTGTTCACTGACTATATATATCAGCTGCCTAGAAAAATGCCTGGCACATAATAGGTACTCAATAAACATTTAATGAAGTATTCACTGAGTGCCTAAGATACAGAAAGAGGAAAATTAAAAGGTTTTTATGTTCTAGCTAATTTCTTCTAGAGTTATTTTAAAACCAACATCAATTTACTATAAAAATTATAATATACTATAAAAATATTTTAATTTTTCCAATTAGGATAGGTTTTAAAGTCAAACAATTGGGAATTACTGACCTGGCCCTCTGGCAAGCTTCTAGTGTCAAGGAAGAACTAACAGAAAACAAATCAGCAACTTTCTTCATCCTTCTATTTGATGTTGATCAGATCTTGTTGAATTCTAATATACTTCTAGAAAATAATACTTCTCTCCATAAAGTAATTACTCTGCTTTAAAAGCTCCAATGGTTTCCAACTAAATATAGAATAAAATCAGAACTCTTACATAGACTTTCCCCTCCCACCATTATACTACTCTCTCCCTTGCTCACTATATTCATGCCATACTAACCTTCCCTGTTTCTCAAGTACATCAGCCTCCAAGTTCATTTCTAACTTAGGGCTTTTCCACTTGCTGTTCCTTGGTGTCTACAGTTTCCCATGCCTGGCTCACCCCTGTACTTAGGTCTCACCTCAAATGTCATGTACATCGTTAAGCCTTATCTAAGGATTCTACCTAATTAGTCTTCAGTCCAACTATGGCATCACCCTGTCTTACTTCCCATGTAGTGTATTTCATCATGTGAAATTCCACCACTAGAATTTAAGTACCATGAGAACACGGACTCTTATCTGTTTACCACCATATCCCCAGCATTTAAAACAGTGCCCATTACATATTAGGTGCAACTGAATAAATGAATAAGTACTTTTAATGTAGGGATTCCAGTGGACTTAGTAAAGTCAAAATCTTAACTGAAAAAAGCAAATGTCTTCCTTGAATACTGAAAATTTAAATAATGAACTAAAAATTAGATTCATGAAAACTTACACACCACTATGAGCACATACTCACACACTCAAATATTTACATGCAGAGAAATGACCAGATACAGAATAAAACACAACACAGATCAAAATCAAAGGTAGAGACAAATTAGAGGGTTTTATAGGTAAGAAAATCAAAGTATGTTTGGTAAGTGAGAAGGTAAGAGGTAAAACAGACAAATGGGTTGGGTAAGAACAGCTAAGGAAAATATTAGAGATCAAATAATCAGTCTCTAGTATACCTGCAGGTGCAATAGAAAAGATGCCCCTCTTTGTGTAGCTGCCTGGCCAATTCCAGTTGATGATTGTTCATTAACTTTTCATTTATAACTACTACAAGAGGCTTGCCTTTTTCCAGAGTCTCCAAACAGCTTCCTGCACCTACAAAAATAAATCATATTTGTTAATATGACTTTTAAAAAGTTAAGGTGCTCTAGAGCTGGGATTGTAACACAGTGGTAGAGCGCTTGCCTCGCATGTATGAGGCACTGGGTTCGATCCTTAGCACCACATAAAAATAAATAATATAAAGATATTGTGTCCATCTACAACTAAAAAATTTTTTTTTAAAAAAGGGCTGGGGGTGTGGCTCAGTGGTAGAGCACTTGCCTAGCATGCGTGAGGCACTGGGTTCGATCCTCAGCACCACGTATAAATAATAAATGAATAAAATAAAGATCCATCAATAACTAAAAAAATTTTAAAAAAAACTTAAAAAAAAGTTAAGGTGCTCTACTAAGCTTTGTGGTTAGAACTCTTAAGCTAAAAAACAAACTGACAGATCATTAAACCAGACCTTTCAATTAAATATTGAAAATGACAAACATACTTAACAGTTACTGTTTGTAAACCTGAATTTAAAAAATACATTTAATGACTGCTGATGACAGTATGGCCTATGATTTAATGCTGTTACCTGCTCTCTAGTTTTATATCTTGGAACGGCCTTGAATCCAAGTAAAGATTCAAGTTGAACACATCATATGTGGAACTATACCAGCAGACCCTCTGTATCTTCAGGTTCTGTATTCTTAGACTTGATCTATAGAACATGTAGACTTAATCATTACTCTATTAAATATAGGATAACAACTACTTATGTGACTTTTACATTATGTTAGGTACCATAAGTAATCCAGAGAGGAATTAAGGTATTCCGGAGGATGTGCATAGGTTACATGTAAGTAATAGGTCATTTTATATAAGGGACATGAGCATCCCAGATTTTGGTATCCTCAGGGGTCCTGGAACCAATCCCTGGTAGACCCCAAGGGATAACTGTATTTCACTTCTATTCAACCACAAGTAGTAAAAGCAAGCCTAAAATAGTAGCAGGCACCAATGAAGAAAAACTGCCTACCGTTTTACCTGTTAAGTGCCATCCCCAAGACAGTCAAGGGTAGACTTCTATGAATATGTATATATATAGTATTAGGAAGAATTCAACTTTTTAAACTATTTTTTAATTTTTTTTTAGTTATACATGACTATACTATGGTGTACTTATAAAAGCATGGAATATAATTTGCTCTAATTCAGTCCCCAGTATTTCCCCTTCCCCGCCCTTCTTCCCACCTGTTTACTTCCCTCTACTGTTGTGCTATTTAGTTTTTTTTTAATATCTTGTGGATATACATAATTGAGATTCACTGTGGTATATTCATATAGGTACACAGCAAAGTTAGGTCAGATTCATTCCACTGACTTTCCCTGTCCTCTCTCTCCTCCCTTCCTTTCATTCCCCTTTGTCTATCCCTCTGATCTTCTATTCTTTTTTTAACCCCCCCTCCTCCACTCCCTTATTGTGGATAGCTTTGGCATATCAGAAAACATTCAACATTTGACTTTTTGGGACTGGCTTATTTCACTCAGCATGATAGTCTCCAGTTCCATTTACCAGCCAATGCCATAAAGTCATTTTTATTTATAGCTAATACTCCATTGTGTATACATATATTTTCTTTATCCATTCATCTGTTGAAGGGTACCTAGGTTGGTTCCATAGCCTAGCTACTGTGAATTGTGCTGCTATAAACATTGATGTGGCTGCATCACTGCAGAATGCTGATTTAAATCCCTTGGATATATACCAAGGAGTGAGAGGCTTGGATCATATGGTGGTCCCATTTCTAGTTTGAGGAATCTCTACACTGCTTTCCAGAGTGGTTGTACTAATTGCAGTCCCACCAACGTATGAGTGTACCCTTTCCCCCGTGTCCTCGCCAATACTATTACTTCTATTCTTTTTCTTAAACATTTTTGGTTGTAGATGAATACAGTACCTTTATTTACTTTTATGTGGTGCTGAGGATTCAACCCAGTGTCCCATACCTGCTAGGCAAGTGCTCTATCATTGAGCCACAACCCCGGCCCTGTTACTTGTATTCTTGATAACTGCCACTCTGAGTGGAATGAGATAGAATCTCAGTGTACTTTTAATTTGTATTTCTCTTGTTGAGCATTCATATTTCTTCTTTTTAAGTATCTATTTAGTTCCTTTGCCCATGTATTAATCAAGTTGTTTTTCTGATACTAAGTTTTTTGAGGTCTTTGTATATCCTGGATATTAATGCCCTGAGGAGATTTTAGAGTTCAAAGTCGAACTCTAAAATCACGGAGGAGATGTGAGTGAGTAGATACACATAGGATATATGTATATCCTACGCCAGGGTAGTAGTAAAGAACAGACACCAAACCAGGTGCAGTGGCACACACTTATGTCAGAGACTCAGGAGAGGCTGAGATAGAAGGATCACAAGTTGGAGGCCAGCCTCAGCAATTTAGCAAGGCCCTAAGCAACTTAGGGAGAAAATGTCTCAAAATAAAAAGAAAAAAAGAAAAAGAGCTGCAACCGTGTCAAAAGTTCTGTTAGCCATTATGCCATGTTTTTAATTACCAATGTCAATAATGTCTATTTCTAATACCTTCTCTCTCCTCTAAGTAGACTTTAATTTTTTTTATTTGTAGATAGACACAATAGCTTTATTTTATTTGTATATTTTTATGTGGTGCTAAGGATCGAACCCAGTGCCTCACACTTGCTAGGCAAGCACTCTACCACTGAGCTACAACCCCAGCACTCCAGGTAGACTTTTTTAAAACCAACCTTCTTCACAGCAGTCAAAACTACAGTGCTACCCAAAAGTAATTCTCCTAAAGGTACTGGAAATCTCATTAACAAGATCATCAAGATGGTTCTGTAAAGACCTGGAAATGTCTTTACACAAAGAGTAAGTGGTTGTTAAAGAAATTTTTTTGATAAACTGTGTACATGTACAAATACATAACAACAAATCCCATAATCATGTACAACTATAATGTACTAATAAAATAAGGGGAAAAAGAATGCTTTAACTGCATTTATTTCACACCCACACTTAATAAAAATGAAAAAAACAAAACAAAACCTTTCTTTTTTTTTTTTTATAGCTTTATTTTACTTTTATGTGGTGCTGAGGATCGAACCCAGTGCCTCCCGCGTGCTAGGCGAGCACACTACCACTGCGCCATAACCTCAGCCCCCAAAACCTTTCAAAGCCATTTTCTCCAACACCAATCCAACCAATGAGCAGGCTGAACATTCCCTCAGGTCTAAGCTCTACTAATTTTAGGTTGATAATTCATAGCACATGTCATTGGATAAATTATTTTGCCCCTTTGCGCTTAGGGGTTTTTTTATTGTAAAGTTATACTGCAGTGATTAATTTCTCATCCTTCTCACACCCAGAAACACTCAATTCTCTGCGCTAAAGATCTCAGTCATTATATTCAAGTAATTATCACATCCAAAGGGCTACAGTGAATACATTCTGTGTAACAATTCATTAAGTTGTTTTACTCTGCCAGGAAAGTGTTCACATAAGTTACTTAATTACTATTTATCAAAGACCGAATCCTCAGAGTCTAAAACACTTTACCTGCGTGACTAATAACAAGATCTGCTTTCTGCAGGTCTTCTTTCAAGGACTCCTTGTACCTGTAAACATCCAGAGTAAATGACTCAGTACTGAACGGTTCCGGTACCACCGTTCCTCTACCAATTTGGAGGATAACTCGGTTGTAACCAAGGCTCTTGATGATCTAAAACAGGAAATAAGAAAACGCGGGCCTTTTAAATTGGCTAATGTAAGAGCAGTAACAACAATAATCCCTGAGGTCGGTGTTTAGACCCGCGCACGCGCTGCCAACGGCCAGCCTGTGGCCGATTTTCCCCGTCCTGGGACCAACAAGGAAGCCCTAATAAATCTAATCCCC
>PVHX01028222.1:0-18699 GCA_004024805.1 Geosciurus inauris | reverse complement strand
TAAATCTCTCATTATAAGAGCCACCCTGCACATCGGGGGTCTGGAGAGAATCACTGTCACTGGACCAGAGCCGAGAGCCCGGCGTCAGAGAAGCAGCCCAGGCTGGAGATGCCCGCCCACTCTGCCATTAGCCGGTACCCCCACTTAGAAAACCAAAGGGCCTCTCCACAGAACTCCCAGCAGCTCAGCAGCTGTGCGAGACAATTAGAACCAGGCTGCTACTCTCCCCTGGTGGGTTTGCATCTTGAGTTCTTGGGGTTTCGTTGTTGTTGTTGAACGTAGCCAAGCTCTCAGCATTCCTGCCCTCTGTCCCCTGCCTCCTGCACGCAGACCTCACTTGCCCAGCACCAAGGAAACTGTCCCCTTAAATGTGCAGGCACACAAGGACCCAAAGCTGCCTGAAGTACCCACTTATCCATACCTGTCACAACACAAAAAGGGAACGGAGGCCTCGATAGGGGAAAGGGCTTCCCCAAGAAGCCACAGCTGGGAAGTGACAGAGGCAGGCTCACTCCAGCGAGTCTGATCAAAGCTCCGGATCTAGGACTGTGTCTAGTTCTCTTCTGACCACATCCCTCCCTGCAGGGATGAGCTGCTCTCTCTCTCTCCCTCCAATTGATCATATTTATAAAATATATTTATATATAAAAGCTTTATTGAAATATAATGGGCATAGCATAAAGTTTTTCCCTTTAAAGGTACAATTCAGTGGTTCCAGAACGTTTAATCATCCCTAAAATATGCCCCACACCTATTTATTCCCTTCAACCTCTTGCCCCAGTTCCTGGAATGCACTAACATCTCTGTGTCTGCCTACTGTGGAATTTCAGATAATGGGGTCATGTGACATACAGCCTTCTGGGTTTGGCTTGTTTCACTTAGCATCATGTTTGTGAGGTTCATCTGTGTATAGCACACATCAAGATTTTGTTCTTTTTCACTGCCAAATAATATTCCATCACATCGACATGCACATATTGTGACTTTCTTTGTAACCTGATGGCATCTGGATTATTTTCATTTTTTTGGTATGATGGATAATAATACTATGAAAATGTATGTACAAGTTTTTGTATGGAAAAACACATGTATACCTAAAAGTGGAACTGCTACAGCATGTGGCAACTCCATGTTTAAATTTCTGAGAAACTGCCCATTTTCCAATGTGACTGCAGCATTTTGAATTCCCACCAATTGTGTATGAGGGTGCCACTGCCCACTCTTGGCCAACATTTGTGATTGCCCACATTTTTTATCATGGTCATCCTGGTGGACACAATGTGATACCTCCTTGTGGTTTTTGGCTTTTGTTGGTTTGTGTGTGTGTGTTGGTATTGGAGATTGAACCCAGGAACACTTAATCATTGGGCCACATCCCCAGCCCATTTTGCATTTTTTCTGTTGAGACAGGGTCTCACTAAGTTGCTTGGGGCCTCTCCAAGTTGCTGGGCTGGCTTTGAAGTTGCAATTCTCCCACTTCAGCCTGCAGAGCCTCTGGGATGACGAACGAGCACACCACGCCCAGTTCTTTGCTGTTTTGATTTCATTTCCCTGATGATCAATCATGTTGGTGGCCTTTCCATGTGCTCACTGGCTATTTATCTTCTTTGGACAAATGTCTATTTCAGATCCTTTCCTCCTTTCAAAAGTTTGTCTTTTCACAGAAGCTCCCAGGAAAGACGCCTAATGATGCCCCCCACCCCATGAGCACAGGGACAAGGGTAAGACAGCATTTGATAGCCATGTGCTTGGACAGATGGAGGCTTTAAAAGTTGAAAAAATGAGCCGGGCATGGTGGCTCACGCTTGTAATCCCAGCACTTAGGGAGGCTGAGACAGGAGAATTGCAAGTTCAAAGCCAGCCTCGGCAACAGAGAGGTGCTAAGCAACTCAGTGAGACCCTGTCTCTACATAAAACACAAAATAGGGCTGGGGATGTGGCTCAGTGGTCGAGTGCCCCTGAGTTCAATCCCCAGTACCAAAAAAAATAAAAAATAAAAAATAAAAGTTGAAAAAATGTTCATGAGCTTGAACCTAGCTTGACCACGTACAACGTTTGACAAGTAGACAAGTCACCTAACTTCTCTATGCCTGTTTCCCCATGCTAAACAGGGATCATGTCACCTATTTTATTGGATTGTTCCATGTGCTAAGAGAGGTGACACATGGAGAGCCCTTAGCCCACTACCTGGCATGCTGGAAGCACACGTCATTTCTTTTTTTCTGCCTCTACTGTCTACACAGTATCCACTGCCTCTACTGTCTACTGTATCCACTGTGGGCCATCTAGACACTAAGGTCACAGCAATGAGCGAAACAGGCAGAAAAATCTCTGCCTTCATGGGGCTTACGTGCAGCTTACCATTCTCAAAACAGTTACCAATGCTAGTTATTGCTATAATTTAACACTTTTGCTCTTGGTTGCAAAGTAAGCAGCAACTCATCAGCCACTAGAAGATGAAACAATGGAAGTTCCATTAATGAACTTGAACTTTAGAGAGAAATGAAGCATTAGCTTTAGTAACTGTGCCCTCTGCCAGCTCCTGCTTGGCCTTTCCTTCCCCTGCACTTACGAAGAGGCTCCAGTGGACAAGGCCTGGGAGGCCCTGGTGGCTCAACTCCGGGTCTCGGGAAGTGAACGAGGGCACACTCTAGATTGAGCACCCCAGAGATCTGGATGAAAGAGCCACGAGACTCACTTGTGGAGTTCAGGCAGTTTTAGAAGCAGAAAATTACATTTTATTTTTTTTATTTTTTATTTTTTGGTACCGGGACTTGAACTCAGGGGCACTCGACCACTGAGCCACATCCCCAGCCCTATTTTGTGTTTTATGTAGAGACAGGGTCTCACTGAGTTGCTTAGCGCCTCACCCTTGCTAAGTTTGGCTTTGAACTCGTGATCCTCCTGCCTCAGCCTCCCAGAGTGCTGGGATCACAGGTGTGGCTACCGCGCCCGGCTCACATTTTATTTTTTTAAAGAAGGATGGGAAAGCACATGAGATGAGCACTGCAGAGCAAGGACTGTGGCTCTTGCTGTTTAGAAAACAGGCCCAACTGGGCTGGCGGGGAGCTAACCAAGAGTAAAGCTGGTGGCCTGAAGGGCACCTTGGAGTGGGAGCAAACCCCTATGAGCAGAAGAGCTCCTGAGGACACCACAGCACAGCTCCACTGAGGGCAGCACAGCACTGGAAACACGCTCAGCGGACTTTGCTCACAGCCAGGTCCCTGGGCCAGCATGAGAACAGAACACACCTCCCGGTTTCCTCATCTGCAAACCTGGCTTGGCACTCCGACCTCACGGTGGGCTGCACTGCAGGTCCTCCAGTGAGCATGCTCCCATGGCCCAAGGGGGGCTTACAGCAGAACTTGGCTGGGGCCCCCAGCTTCCTTGCAGGCAAGCACTGGCGTGTGTGTGTGTGTGTGTGTGTGTGAATCAAACCTGGTTAAACAAGGAAAGCAACAAGGCCACCATTTGGAGAAAGGCAGACACAGAAATAGAGCTGCAGCTAGGCGCTGTGGCACATGCCTGTAATCCCAGCACTTTAGGAGGCTGAGACAGGAGGATCGTGAGTTCAAAGCCAGCCTCAGCAACAGCAAGGCACTAAGCAACTCAGTGAGACCCTGTCTCTACATAGAACACAAAATAGGGCTGGGATGTGGCTCAGTGGTCAAGTGCCCCTGAGTTCATATCCCCGGTACCAAAAAAAAGAAAAGAAAAGAAAAGAAACAGAGCTGCACATGGCAGCTCCAGCTACACAGGACTGCATGTTCAAGGCTAGCCTTAGCGATTTGGCAAGACCCAGTCACAAGATAAGAAATAAAAAGGGCCAGATCCGTGGTAGAGCTACAATACTAAGGAAGAAAGACAAAGAAATAGGGATTTAGAGTAAAGCTGAAGGAAAGGGCTGTTCACTGCCACAGAAAGAACAAAACAGACTGGGAATCTAGAAAGAGGTCTCAGACACGAGGAGACGGGAAAGCGAGGAGGTGGCCTAGGAGATCAGTGGGTGTTCACAATAAGGACAAAATGAAGAAACAAAACACAACACATGGTGCCGGACAGAAAACCAGTTACGATTCTGAAAACCCGAACCAAATGCCTCCTCCCAGCCAAGCCCACACATCAGCTGCAAATAACTTTCAACCTTAAATGTGAAAGGAAAAACTTTAAAAACTTAACAAGATAAAATAGCTAATATTTTCACAATCTTGAGTAGGAAGGGTGCCTTGAGGACACTCCCACAGCATTGAAAGATTGTTTTAAATATTTGTTTTAGTTGTAGATGGACATAATACCTTTGTTTAATTTATTTATTTTTATGTGGTTCTGAGGATTGAACCCAGTGCCTCACATATGCCAGGCAAGCACGCTACCACTGAGCCACAACCCCTGCCCCACATTTAAAGATTTTAAATGAGTACTTTCTGATCAGCAGTGCATCCCATGAGGAGAGTAGATAAGCCACAGACCGTACATTTGTGCCCCATGAAGCAGACAAAGGACTGGCATCAAAACTGATGTTAAAACTCCTATAAATTAATTTGAAAAAGACCAGCAACCCAGTGGAAAAGAGACAAAGGCTAAACAGATTTCTCAAAAGAGAAATAGTAAAGAGAGAAACGCAAAGTGAGATCACAACACAAGACCGTTTCATATCTGCTGGGTTGGCAAAAAATCAACCACACGAAACCCTAGTGAGAACACAGAGCCTGAGCTTCCCCGCATGGCTGGGGTGCACAGGCCAATAGGGCCACTGTGAAAGTCACCGGTGAGCACAGAGATGTGAACACCCAGCAATCCAGCAAGTCTCTCATTCTGTGTTATCAAAACCCAGTGCTCCTTTGATTGTAAGAAGGACCTTTTTTTTAAAGTATCACTGAAAAATTTTAAAAGCTGCAAATTATACCCTAAGATGTCATTAACTTTATGTATTCTGATTTTAGATATATTAAATATAAATTTTTTAAATACATCTTAAACAAAATGAACACAGTATGTGTGTGCATTTAAAAAATTGCTGCACATTCCTGCGCATCATACAAGACTGTTCATAGCATCATTGCTTTTAATGGGATTAACAAAAGAAATACGACAATCAAATCAAACAATGAAAATGGTTTTTGGCAGGAGAATTTACAAGCAAGTTGTGAGATATTCATTCCTCTATCAAGCAGTGAAAATGAAAGAACTAGAGGCAGGCATCTTGACAAGGATAACATGAAAGCAAATCAAAGTAAAGACAGAAATCAATGAAACAAGTGATAAAGTCAACAAAGTAAAAGTCTTTGTTCTTAAAAACAGTCAACAACATTGATCAAAAAAAGAATTTAAAAAACAAAAACAGCCATTGTAGGAATGAAAAGGGTGGCATCACTGTGAAGCCTTCAGACACAAAAAGGCGGATGAGGATGTATCGTGCATTATTTCTGTGTGAATAAATTCAACAACTTAGAAAAACATATACTAATTGCTTGAAAAATACTCCTTACCAAAATGATACAAAACGAAACAGAAAGCCTTCAAAGTTCTATATTTGTTAAAGGAATAAATTCTATATCAAAGGCCTCCCCCGCTTTCCAGCCCAAAGAGAGCTCCAGGCCCTGATGACTTCACCAGAGGTGGGAATGAGGCTGGAGGGAAGGAGATGGAAGAGAAAGTGCGGAGCCAGGAGCTGCAGGCACATGTAGGAAATGTGAGTTCTGCAAACATTTGAGAAGAAACAGAGCCGACTGCGGAACCCTGGAAAGCAGGAGGACAGCCTGACTCTCATAGAAACACTGATAAAGTCATTTTACCAGAAAAATAACATCAGAAGGAAAAGACAAGGACAGCTTGGGGGCCCCTCCCCCAACGCAGAACAACAGTCACCAACTATTGATTCTGGTCCCAGGAGGCATCTCTTGGTTGTCACCACATGGGAGGGGGTACTGTTGGCATGGAGCCGTTGCAGGGTGCACAGCGCAACCTTCACAACAGAGAGCTCGCTTGCTCTCTGGCTCCAGATGCCAACAGTTCAGCCGATGAGGAATCCTGACATGAACACAAAAATTCTTAACAAAAAATCAGCAAATAGAATGTGACAGTACCTAAACAGGATCCTCTCGTGCTGGCCACATAGTTTTCCTCTGGAACTGTGCTGGAACTGCCAGATATCCCACTGGGAGAAAGGGCGCCAGAGAACTCCACCTCCCACCAACTGGCTTGAGGTGAATCACTGACAAGCCTGAAGCCAAAGCTCTCGGAGGGAAGTGTGGCAGGACGGCCTTGTGAACCCTGGAAGGCAGAGTTCTCACACCATACCCAGAAAGTAACAACCGTAAAGCAAAAGTAAAAGATAAATTTGATTTCATCAATGTTAAAAACGGCTCACCAGGTGCAGTGGCACACGCCTGTAATCCCAGCACTTAGGGAGGCTGAGACAGGAGAATCACGAGTTCAAAGCCAGCCTCAGCAACAGTGAGGCACTAAGCAACTCAGTGAGACCCTGTCTCTACATAAAACACAAAATAGGGCTGGGGATGTGGCTCAGGGGTCGAGTTCAATCCCTGGAACGAAAAAACAAAAATAAAAAATAAACAGCTCACGAAGAGAGACTGGGAAGAAAAGGCAAGCCACAGACGGGGGCAAAGCACTTGAGAACCATCCTTCTGTGAAGGGACAGCTATCTGGGATGCTTGACAAATGAGTCACAGACAACCCATCATAAAAGGGAGTTATGAGCTCTCAACTCCTCACAGGGTTGCCTGCAGCTGAGTGCTCCCGCAGTCCACTCGCCATGCTCCTGCAGGATTGGCTCTAGAGCAATCCTGGGCTGCCCCCAGGCCACATCTCGCTTCCTTCCAGCCCAGCCTCTTCACCCCACCTCTACCCTGGCTCCAATAATCTGTGGCAGGGAATTTAGGACCATCCTCTGGGGTGGTCTCAAAGCTCAGGCGTGGCACCCTTGCTGTAAGGTGACCTCCCAAGAAGAGGCTGCCCTCCCCGCCCAGTGGCTGGTGTCCTAGCTGCATCTTTAGCCTATGCCCATCCCCTTGTTCCCAGAAACCTTGGGGGAGACAGCGCTCCTCCTCTCTGAGCTTTGGCCTGGGGGCTTTACAGAGCTTGATCAAGGCGGAGAAGTGGAGTCTGGACTCAAGTGGAAAGGGAAGAGTGTGCGCAAAGCAAATGCCACCATCCATGTCACGCGAAATCCCCCCACCCCTCTGGTGCTACTGGCCGTGGACTCTAGTTCTGGGGCTCTCCCTTAGCTTCATAGGTGCCATGCTGCCACTTAGGTCTCTTCCCAGCCATGGTGTACATGATTTAGCCCTGAGAACTCAAGGTCAAGGGCGTAGCTTTCCCACATCCTCTGAACACAGAAGTGAGCCCTTCTCAATTTAGAGGAAGTCCATCCTGTCGCTTGCGGGTCAGTTCAGAACATTTCCTTTTAGAACCTTTGTCCCCAGACAAAACAAGCCATTTGTCTGCTTGCCAACCCACCTTGTGCTGTGGAGATTGGGGTG
Organism: Geosciurus inauris; assembly: GCA_004024805.1. Classification (NCBI taxonomy): domain Eukaryota; kingdom Metazoa; phylum Chordata; class Mammalia; order Rodentia; family Sciuridae; genus Geosciurus; species Geosciurus inauris. Next base: position 11,197 of record PVHX01028222.1, on the reverse strand, counting down.
GCTTCCTGGATGGAGGTGAAGGGGCCCACCTTGTGCCCTCAGGGCCGAATCCTGGCATGAGAGACCAGGCAAGGGCGTGGGCTCAGACACTGGAGGACCTGTGCCCAGTCCGACTTCGGTCAGCCTCTGGCCTGTTGGCTGTCTGCAGACTGCAGCACCCACCGCACTGCCTGCCTGGCATTCCTACTGCTCCGAAGGCTCTGGGCACCGAGGCACAGGGCAGACGCTAAGCAGTGGGTGCTGCCAACAGGGACAAGAGAGAATTAAAGGGTTGCTGAGCTGGGCTCCATGCCTAGTGCTGGGTCTCGGAGGATGAGCCAATCCAGAGTATCTAAATGGTGTCTTTCCTTGGAGACCAGAGCACCTGTGGGAGCTGTGGCCAGAGTAGACCAGAACCAAGCTGCACGTCTGCGCAAGAAGAGGAGGAAGATGCTCAAAGGGCATGGTGAGAGGGGGAGCTGCCAGCCCCACGCTACCCCAGGCAGCCTCTCGCCCTGCCACCCAGCTTCCTCGGGAAACCCCTGCATGGCACAGCCCACGCGTGCACTCCAGCCTGCCCTGAGGCAGGGGGCTGGACCGCTGGTGCCACCCTGGTCCAGAAGCTCACACTCTGGGCTTCCAGTAGGAGCCTCAGATGTCTGGCCCTTCATGCCCGACGGCTCCTCTGATTTTGTCACTGGAGAATTTCTGGACACCTCTGCCATTTAATTTTCTTTGGTGTCAACATCCGTTGTCCCTCACAGCACCTGCGTTGATGGTCATGACTCGAAGATCTTTCCTCCAGTTCTCCAAGTCCTCAGGATCTGTCCCAAAGCTGTTCTGCCAAGCAGAGGCTCCTGTAGGGTTTGGAAGACACAGCTCCCCCTTTCACGGGTGAGTTCTTGTCATAAACCGAGACCAGGAAGCATGTGCCGCTCTCTGGCAGGTCGAGAGGTCAGCTCCCCTCAACCTCTCAGTTCCGGAGGAAGATGAAGAGGCACAGGCCCCGCGACCTCTGTCTTGCTACTAAGAATGTCAAAGGCCTAGTGCGAGCTCGTCCTGCTTTTCCTCTCCTTCAGCAAGCTGAGAACTGGGAAGCAACCTGTAGGGCTGGACATATGCAGAAAGCCCCCATCCACCCTGCAGGAAGAAGGCGCTGCGCTGGGCCCCTGCTCGCACTTCCCTACCAGCCTCTGCAGATGCCATCACCCCATCAGCATGGTCCCCGGGGAGCCGCTGCCAGCCTGGCTCCTGGAAGGAGATGAGAGAGAGGTGGCTGCTCAGGGCATCTGAGCCCCACTCAGTTCTTCCTGGGAAGAGCCGTGTATTATCACAGTGGCCCTGGGAAATCTTAAAACAGATTCCCAAACGTATTGTTGTATTCTTAATAGATTCCTCTTACAAGACTGTAAAGCATGAAGCCGTGCGCAGACCTCTATCAATCAAGTTCCTTGTTGGAAATTTCTGGGTGCAAAAGAAATTGTGAGAAAAGTATTCACAATTCAAAGTTGTGGCAGCAGAGATTCTGAGATATATATATTTATATGATATATATCACAAGCAAAATGGTAATTTATTTTTCATTTTTCTTTAATTTGTCTTGGATCTTCCTGTTGGAAATAAATGTGCAGAAAATATGGCCATTTCTTTCCTGGATGACAGAGAAGCATTCTCCTTCTGTTTATTGGGTCTGGCCTCTCCTCCAGAACATTCTCACCAGGAAAGCACAGCATGAATAACAATGAGCCATAAACCCGTGGGAGGCAATGCTGCCCTTGAACTTGCAGCACCTGGATGCAGGGCTTGGTCAACGTCAGGAGCAGGACCCAGCGTCCTGGCCAGCAGAAGTTCTCTCCAGGAACAAGCCAAGCCTTCACCACCCAAAGCCATCATTCGTGACAGGTGGGGCAGAACGTGGATTTGTACTGAAGTTTTCTCTATTAGAGTGGAACAAAGAGAGAGCACCATGAAGGGCCACAGGGTAGAGGAGGGCCACGGTGGGGAGAGGCCACATCCACATGCTCACGTCATGGGTCTCCCAAAGGGCCTGGGTGGCGGGGCGCTGCCTGGGAATCCATGGGCCTCCTCAGTCAGGACAACCCATTCCACTGGGGGATACAGCTGGCTCTCCTCTGGATGGGGGCTCTTCCAAGACTTTGACCTTGGGTAGGGCAGGTGGTGGGAGCAGGAGGCAGGGCCCACCTGGGAAGCAGTTCTTCCTGTCTCAGCAAGACAGGGAGGACTCGCACTGCTGCTCTCAGCAACCAGCCCTGGCCTTGCTGCTCTCCAGGACCTCAGGCAAGGCAAAGCGTGAGATGGCTGCTATCTGAGCGCCTGGTCACTGTGAGGAGCTTGGTGTGGGGGCATATGACCCTCAAGTTAAAGAAAAGGAAGCCCAGACTCTCATCAGCTGAGTGACTTACTGAGAGAGAAGAATTCGAGCCAGACTTGCTGCCACTAAACCCCCTCCACCGCTATACTGGTCTCCAGGGAGTCCCAGGTCTCAGCACTGTGCTCACCACATCAAGATCCCACAGCACACACCAGTGAGCGAGGCTGCAGTTGTGCTTTGGCAGACAAGACTGCTCTTGAATTCATTCACAGCCCTGTCTGTGTCTGATAAAAACACCTCCTGTTCAAAGGAGCCCTGAAAATCCCCCAGGGAGAGGTCTGGCCAGGATCAGAGCTGGGGGCACTTGGTCAGGCAAACTTGGTATTTCCCTAAAACTCAAGGCTCCTGAGGACTGGATTTGGCAATTTAGTCACTGCCTTGCTTCTGCCTAGGAACCTGCAAAAGGAACACCTGAGATTAAACACAGGAAAGTAAAAATAAAGAGGACTATAAGTGAGTTTGCTGTTTATCTTCTTTTCCAACAAAAGATAACAGGTAATTGCTTTTTTATCACTAGCATTTGAAATTTGAAAGTAAAGAAGGAGCAAGGCTTGATATCAGTCTCCTGCTCTGTAGCCTATAGACCCTCAAGGTCCACTTTTGCTGAGGACCTAAGTCGAGTGTCCCTGATGCTCTAACACAATTCAATAAGAAACACAGCCAAGGTACAACAAAGAAATGTCAACCATATCATTTCCAAGAGGAGGACTTTACGTAATGATCACAAGCATAAATCCACCTCCCCTGGAAAGAAGGAGCTATAAATCGTCATCGATTCTCTAAATGCAGTCTTTACCTAAGAGAGGATGTTTGGACAAGGGGAATTGAGAAGGTCTGTGGCCTTCCCCAGACATGAGTGCTGTTAGCTATTAACCTAGCCCCTCAAACCCCTGTTGGTCACTTGGCTGCTCTGAAGACAGGACATCTCATATATACAAGGCTCCTGCCTCCAGCTGCCAAAGCCAGGCAGTGCTTGGGGAGTTGACCAGGGAGATACAAGGGCTCTCGTCTGAGCTGAACAGTGTTTCCCTCCAGTGTTGAGATGCTTGGATTCCACACCACCTGGCATGACAGACATGACTCCCTGTCTCTGGAGTTCTACAGATGCTCAAGAAATTCTGCTGACTAACAAAGTCTTCTCTCTGGAGGTGATTCCCCAGATTTCAATGCATTGTTGGAAAATTTGAAATTGAAAATGCTTATGAAATATTACGGGTTAAATCAAGTCCCCTCAGAATTCCTACCTTCGAATCCTAACCTGCAGCACCTCAGACTGACCTTACTTGGAGAGAGGACCTTCACAGAGGTAATCGAGTTAAAATGTTGGGGTGGAGCCTAATCCAATATGACTAAGGTATAATAAAGGGAGCTCTGGAGGCACATCCACCTACAGGGAAGACATCACAGGAGGATGCAGGCAGAGATTGGGGGATGCTTCTATAAGCCCAGGAGCCCCAGGACTGCCACCAAGCCACCAGAAGCCCAGGGAGAGGAATACAGCAAGAATCAAACCCTGCAGTCGCCTTTCTTAGACTTCTGGCCTCTTGAACCAGGAGTTTGTTAGGAGTTGGTTAAACCACCTAACTTTTGTGGAACCTTGTTACAGCATCCCTGCAAAACTTAAACAAGAATGTTTCCATTGCCCTGAGTGGTTCCAGGTGGACCATTTCCCTTTCTCATTTAGCTATTTAACATATAAGGAAGCTGTGGTTTGGAGAAGTCAGTAACCAGCTGCACATTCTGGAGCTCCCAATCATGGAGCAAGGATCCAGACCCAAGTAGGAATATCTGGAAGCCCATGGTCTTGACCTGTGCCCTCTGCCTCTGCCTCCTCAAGCGGCAGCCTCCAGCACTCACAGTGAGGTGGTTCTTCCAGAGTAACCCCAAGCAAAACCACCTGCTAACCAGGCCCAGGCAGCCCAAAATATTTCATATGTTGATGGAGGCATGTGGCCAGCTGAGCTGAAGCCAAGAGCTCGTCCTTGGCTGATAGGCAAGAGATTCCTGCGGCAGAAAGTGAGCCTGGAGCTCAGACAGCTTCAAAGTTGATTAAACCTCCACAGCTCCAGGGACAAAGAGGCTGGCGGCAGCTGCTGTGTCCCAGCATTGAGCGGGACAGCAAGGAGGGACTTCTCTACCCCAACGGCTCGCAGGGCATGTGGGAAGTATCTCTCACATGGTGTATTTTGGATTAGTGCATTTAGCAGGAAAAGCAAACTTGTTATGAATGGACTAAAACATCCACGCCAGGGTTCTGTTTTGCAGCACAGGAAAGATGGAATTTCTGTAGGAGGCACATGCGTGTGTGTGCGCGTGTGTGTGCACGTGTGTGCACGGGTGTGTAACTGTGTGCATGGCTGTGCATGTGTGTGAGGACTCTTGTTAGTGGGAGCCTCTGCTACTGCACTGTATGGCTGCACAAAGAGGAGGACACCTCTTTCAAGGAGGACACCTGGAGATGCTGCTACTTAAAATATAAGTCCATATAAATAAATGCATTTTAGTTCATACAGACCTTCAGCCAAATTAATGTGAAAATAAATTCATTCCATTACCATAGTATGAACGTGCTATGGTTTGGATAGGAGGTGTCCTTGAGAGCTCATGTGCAGGAATATTCTCATTTTGTGCTTTCTAATGAAGTGGACAAAATTTCAAAAACCAACATATTCTGAAAAATTTACAAATCAACTTTTTTCCAGCATATAGTTATTACATGTTACAAGACTTGTGGATTTTTCAAAATTTCACCTAAACAAGGAGACTTCCTGTGCTGAAACATAAAGTGCCAAATAATAATAGCATGTGAGCGGCCAGGGAACTGAGCAAGCGTTCCCAGGACTAGTGGCGCCGCCCGCGGGGCAAGCTAGGAAGAGAGATGTGAGGTAGTGTTGGGGGTGATGCCCACATGGCTTCCAAGGGGGTTGTCCACTCACAAACCCAGGGTGTAGAACAACTGGAACTACCAAGAGCAGGGAGTCTTACTAGAGTGAAAGCGGCCTCCAAGAAGCCATGAGCAACTATGCCGAAGAGCACCAACACTCAATCAAAAATGCCAGGTGAAAAACCAGCAGTAAGAACCAACTGTACAGCACCCAAGCTCGCGTCTGAACCCCAACAAGCAGCACCCAGGTCGAGGGAGTCAGCGAATCATTCTGGAGGAAATGAAAGGACCAGGAGCCTGGGGAGCACGACAGGACACTGCAGGCAAAAGCCAAAGTTAGGAAGATGTTCTGTCCAGACTCCTCCCTCAAATTCCATATTTACTCCAGAATGTGACAATCTGACTCATGACTTTATGCAGAAAGAAGAATGAGCAAGAAGAGCCAAGGCACTTCTGATTAGAGACCATGTGAGCGGGATATTGCCACCCTGCACACCCAGCTGAGTCTTCACTACAACAGCGTGGTCTCGGACAGGAGGAGATGGTGGATCAGAACAGCGCAACAGGGTAATTTCTAAGAATGCGTATTTTTAAGAATTTAGCCTACAAAAAGATATTTCAAACCAAAGGGAATAGTTCAGTATATAATAATATGAGTAGTCTATTGTGGGATAAAATAATGTGATGGCCTTTATTTAAAACCATACACAAGGGGCTGGGGCTGTAGCTCAGTGGTAGAGCGCTTGCCTAGCATGCGTGAGGCACTGAGTTCGATCCTCAGCACCACGTATAAATAATAAATGAATAAAATAAAGATCCATCAACAACTAAAAAAATATTTAAAAAAAAAATAAAATAAAAAAAAATAAATAAAACCATACACAAAATTAAATTTGAGATTAATTAAAATTACAAACATAAAAATGTGAAAATGTTAAAAATGAAAGAATATTTTTGGTAATATTGAAAGTCTTTCTAAAGAAGACAAAATATACAAAGGCCATAAAAGATTAACAATTGGATTATAAAATAATGAGTAACTTTTATATGACAAACATCATTCATTAAAAAAATTACAAGATGAACAACATACTAGAAGACAATATTAACACCCAGTCTATAAAAGTAACTCTCATGGTCTTTTTAGAAGGAAACACTTAAGAAAAATGTATAAATTATTTGAACATGTGTTTCACTGAAAAATAAATATAATGAGATATTTATTAAAAAGACACTAGAGCTATTTACCAATTGGAGAAATATAAATTAAAACAATAATATCTAAAGAACATGTATTAAAAGCATACCTAATAATCAAAGAACATTATCAAGAAATTCAAAAGACAATCTACAGAATAGAACAAAACATTTGCAAATGATGTATCTCAAGGGTTTAGCATCCAGAATGCACAAAGAACTCTTACAACTCAACAATAAAAAGGTAAGCAACCTGATTTCAATATGGCCAAAGAACCTCAACAAAAATTCTCCATAAAGATACACAAATGCCCAACAAGCCCATGAAAAGATGTTCAATGCCATTCATCATTAGGGATCATCAATCAAAACTACAGTAGGACACCACTCCCACTAGAATGGGTATAATGACAACAAAACAAAACAGAAAATAACAAGTGTTGGTGAGAATGTGGGGAAATGAAGACTCATCAGTGGCTGGTGTCGTGGTGGAAGGTCATGCAGGGAGCTGCTGTGGACAAGAGTCTGGTGGTTCCTTGAAAAGTTAAATACAGAATCACATGACGACAAGGAACAGACCGCAGGCCATAGACCAACACTCTTCCAAAAATGTTCCTACCAGCATGGTTCAAAGGGCCAATAGGAGCTGGTCCCAAATGCCCATCAACAGATGAATAGATACACAAACTGCTGCGCACACACACAACGGAATGCAGAGCAGGCTCAAAGGAAAGGCGTGCTGGTGCCTGCTTCAGGATGCGCAAACCTCAAGTACCTCAGCCAGATGCAGAAGGCTCTCGGCTGCAGATTCCTTTCATAGGAAATGTCAGAACAGCTAAATCCACAGAGATGGGAAGCATGTCGTGGTGTCCAGGGACTGGGGAGGAGGGCAGGACTGCTCAATGGCTACGGGTATTCTTTGGGGGCAATGAGAGTGTTGGGGGTCTAGGCAGCAGTGATGGATGCATAGCACTGTGGGTGTGCTGAACACCACTAGGGGGTTGGCTTTAAAATGGTTCATTTCATGCCAAATGAATTTTACATCAATTAAAGAAGCAGTGGCGAGAGACCTGGTCTTTATCCTAACTGGGTGCACACACACATGCATGGACACACACATGCATCCATGTGGAATCTGTGTGGAGGTGTGGGGTGGCTTCCTTCCATGCCGCTGGCTCAGGTGCCACAGGGCAGAGCCCTGGAGTGTCTGGCAGTGTCTGCTAAAACCTGACATGCACACGCCCTGTGACCCATGGACTTCTAGGATTCAATGCCACATGTATCTTGAGACAGGCAGACAGATATGTCCACTGGTGTTTTATTTGTTTATAAAATGAAACAAATTAAAGCTGAAAATCTGGCAAATGTGTGCTGCTGATTACCCTGAGAGCCCCAAAGAAGAACCTGAAGAACAGTTGGTCTCTAATTGCCCTTGACCACCCCTTAAATCACCCATAAATTACACATGAGGTTCCTGTAAACAAGTCCACACAGCCATAAAGTGTATGCATAGAGTGATTTATACTAGGATGCATAACGTGCACCTCCACAATGTGGTTATAATAAACTTAAATCACTCAAGTGCCGCCCTGCTCAGACACTTCAACAAATCCACACACTCAAACCTGAAGCTCTGCCTTTGACGAACGGCCAACTTGCCCTGAACCTCTGTTCTTTTATCTGGAAAATGGGGATGATTCTCACACCAGCCTCAAAGGCCCCTTCAGAGGGTGCAATGAGTTAGTTCAGGTAAGCATTCGGCAGTGCACCTGGCACACCTTACGCACACAGAATGTGGGGTGCCTTCGAGCCCTCAGGGTTGATATGTGGGCTGGGCAGTTTGATAATTCACATTTCTATGATCCAAGGCGAGGAGGACTGTGGGCGTAGGGTGAAGGGGGTGCAGGGAAGGGCGACGGTGGGCAGGCCTCCTGCTCAGCCCCCTAGACCATGCCAATGGCCCGTGGCTGAGGCCAGCGGCTGACCTGCTTTCCCCTCTGGTGGCCACAGACCCAGTTTCCCATGCCTGTATTATCTACCACCAGTGCATATGCTTAAGAGTTCCCTGTGTTTGTTCTCTGGAAAATAAACTGTTGGAAAGAAAAACCAATTTTCATTAGTGGGGCCATTACTTTCAAGAAAACCCTTTCTCCAATAGAAGTGGACAGGACACTCTGAAAGCTGATACCACTTGACCTTCCCTGAAGGACTCTGCTGCTGCTGGGGCTCCATGCTGTCCTCTCCCAGGCCACTGACCAGGGTCACAAGATGACACATCAGAAGCAGGGAAGTGCCACAAGGTGGAAACGGGGCAGGTGGGGCTGGGACACAGGAGAACCCCGTCCCCAGGGGCAGTGCCACTAATTTGGCTGATTCAGCTCAATTCAACACAGGCTTAGTATTGCTAAAACTTCTAATTTTTTAAAAGAAACTATGTCTACGTGTTTTGAGCAATCTTCTAACTTTTTAATACTGTCAGTGGATTCAAAATGAATGATAAAAATTCTGAGCCCAACCAAATACCTCCAAGGGATGAATCTGGTACAAGGGCCGCTGCTGGTGATGTACAGACCTTGAATTTCCCTTGTGATTTGAAACTATGCTGCCCACAGGCCATGGCTATGGGTGTCATAGGAGAGCCATCTGTTGTCTGTAGGTCCTGCTAAGCCCACTCTGGGATGCAGCGTGGCTTCGGTCCCCCTGTCACTGATTTGTCCTTCCGCAACGGTGCTCCCAGCCACATGCCCCACTAGGTCATCACTAGAGATAACACTAAAAATAAACCCTAACACATCCTCCAGCCAGAAAGCACATGCGAGAGTCTTGTTCTCCATTCCGTTAAAAGAGCCAACAATCGGTGACATTTGGCATTTCTGCTTTGTCAGTGAAGCTTTTAGAAAGATTATCTTAAATGAAAATGAAGAAGAATAATGGAATTAGGTGGAAAGAAACTGCGAAACCGCCACACAGTGCTAGAGCAGATTGATTTTCCCTGAGTGAGCGAATACTTGCATAATGCACGGCCTGGGAGAGTCACTCTGAAGCCATTCTTTCCCCGTGTCGTGTCCCTGCCTTGGCCTATGGATCTCTCTGTGCACACCACCAAAGGGGCGGAGACCTCTGCTCGCCTGTGATTCTCCAGCATCGCTCCCTCCTTCCGATCAGCCCAGGTAGGATGACTGACACTGAAGCCAATTTGCATCCCTGATGTGGGCAGCACAAGTTTTAAACACCACCATCATCCCCGAGAGAAGTGTGGGCCCATACCTGTACCCTTGCAGAAAGCAAGCGACTTGTGCTCGAGCCCAGACCCTGCGAGCAGCGCGCACCATGCTTCCCCACAGCCCCTTCAGCCTCAGGTGTTTAGCTGGTCACCTCTCTCCCTGAGAGACGCATGGGACAGAGGGGTGACAGAGTCCAGTTACCTCTGTACCTCTGTGATTCAACCAATCTGAGATTGAAAACATCTGAAACAACAGGTGCCTGTGCTGAATACATACGGACTGCTCGTGGGGATTCCCTGTGCAATTCAGGACGCCCACTTGCACAGCACGTACAAGGTACATGTACACTGTACAAGGTATTAGGTGTGATCTGGAGGCCACTCAGAATCATAGGCTGCAGGAGAATATGTTATAGGAAATAACCCCCAAGGGGCTGAGTTTGTGTGGATTGGGGTATCTGCGGGATGGCGGGCCTGGTGGGAACTTCTCCCACAGGTACCAAGGGATACTGTCCTGTAGAAACTCCCGTTGTCCAAATACATAAGCCAGGTGGTCTCCAGGAGACTGAACCCTCTTTGTCAGAGTTTCTGCTGCTTTAATTACTTATTTCTCCTTTTTTATTATGCTAAGGACAGCATCAGGGTCTAAATCTCTGACCCAGTGGACTGTGAGCTTTACTTTCGTGGGTGACCGGGAAAGACATCTTTAAAATTATTCTCTTTTTCTCACCAATGTGCCTTGGCTATTTCAGGCTCAATGCTGTCCACAGCCTATGGTCCCCAGATGGCTGCAGAACCCAGAGCAGAAACCCTTACAATATTTAAATAGTGCTCTCATAATGTTTAAGCAGCAATCTCTCTCCTTTTCTTACTTTGGCAAATCTATTCTCTGGAAATCCTCAGGTCAAGTATGGGAGTGATGTGGCCTCCCTGCATGGCCAGCCTCTCTATATGGACAGCCTCCCTGCATGGCACAGCCCGCCTCCCTGCACGGCCAGCCTCACTGTACGGATAGCCTCTCTTATATGGTTAGCCTCCTATATAGACAGCCTCCCCATATGGCCTGCCTCCCTATATTGACAGCCTCCGTATATGGACAGCCTCCCTGTACCACCAGCCTCCCTATATGGCCACCCTCCCTGCACAGCACTTTTCTTGTTTGGGCACCCTCAGCACAGGATGCCCCCCCTCCCCTAGCGGTTTCCTAGCTCTTTCAGGCCTGATGGAGGTGCAGAAGGCAGATGGCAGCTGCTCCTGGGGAGGGAATATCTGGGAATGAGTGGGGGCTGTAGTGCCAGCAGGGTCCCCCTGGTGAGCTAGGGGCCAGTGTTACGGGGCTGTGCTACTTGGTGAAAATTCCCTGGGCTCTACAGTTGTTTTGCATATGAATCTGTGCTTCCATAAAGGTTATTTTTACAAATGGAAAAAGATCAGAGACTTAGAGAAATACTTTAAAAAATTAAGATAGTTCCAATGAAGTCAAATGATCACTGCTTCTGCTCTGGGGGAGGTGGGGAGGTCT
>PVHX01028221.1:0-18421 GCA_004024805.1 Geosciurus inauris | reverse complement strand
GACAAAAAAAAAAAATAGTGGCTCTATGTACTCTAAACCCCCGGCTCCTCCGGCCGGCCCATTCCTTTGCAGAGGCTGTTCCCTCTGCCAGGCACACCATTCCTCCCCTTAGCAAACTCCTACTCATCCCTAAACCCCAGCGCATTAGCCCACCTCTGGGACCCTCTCCTCCAAGTTCCCAGCCACTTGTCTGTGACCTCCTGCAGATGGAGCTCCGCATCTCCAGGGTCACAGACAAGGACGAAACAGGTGTAGACCAAACCCTCAGAGAGTGACAGACACTCGGCCATCCCTCGGGGTCCGCGTGGGCGGGTGAGCCATGAGGACCCTGAAGCCCCCACCTCTTCTCCCAAAGGCCCCGTTTTACCGTGAACTATCCCAGATTGTTGAACGGCAGCTGTCACTCATTCCAGAATGTTCTCATGCTCCCTTTGAATGTGTGGGACAAGGATAAGAAAAGAGGTGTGGTGGCTGACACTTGGGGATCTCTGACTTGTTCTCCTGGTAAGAGCACCCCAATACTCCTCTGGGGACCCTCCTCCCACTCCAGGCTACATGGACTGCTGGATGGCTAATGAGAGGTCCCCTCACGCCATCCACAGTGACCACTCCAGGACAATAATGCTAACAAGGTGGATGGGCCATGCTGAAGGTCCTGGAAAAGGGGGACCCCTTGCTTCTGAGCTTACGGGGGTGAGCCTGCAGCTACTGGGTCAACCTCAGAACCTGCCTGAGAAAACTGCGATGCACCGAAAGAAGAGCGAGAGAGAGAGACGATCCTAATGGCATCTTTAGATCCCCTGGATACAGCCATGCCTGAAGCTGGGGCTGCACTTTAGTTTCATGAATATTTTTGCTACAATTATTGCTTTCTGTCCCCTGCAACCAAAATAATCCTGATGTTTATGTCCATAACCTTCCGGACCAACTTGACCTTACCATGTTTGAATTTCTGGAGTGTCTAAACTCTGCCCCTATAGTAGACCCCTCTTGGGGTGGCAGACGGCTTCACTCTGACCCCGTTCTCAGAGAATGGCTCAAGGGACAAACCTAGAGCCACAGTGATATCATGATCACGGGACCCTCCCCAGCCACAGATCGCTGGCCCAGGGCAGACATTTTACCCAAGCTGGGCCAATCGATGCTCTTCCTTAGGATCTCAAAGTAGAAGTGCAAGAAATCAAGGACCATCAGCACTGGAAGGTGAGACTGGGGCCACTGTCACCATGTGGTGGATGGAGGTCCCCAGTGACTGACAGGCCCACCCCCAAAGCCACAAGCAGGAAAACCACAGAGAATCTGAACTCTGCCCCTGGGTGGGTGACAGTACCACTTGCTGACACCTGTCCCAGCCCTGTGGAACCCCACAGGCCCAGAGCTGAGGAAGGGTCATCTCCTCCATCTCACGCACAGGAGACACACCTGGACCAGGTACATCCTGCCTCAGAGTCACAGCAGTTCACTAAACCAATCCTGTTACAGACTAAAGCTTTATGTCCCCTCGAACTCATATATGCCATTTAAGTAAAACATTCATGGAACTAAAAAAACTGCAGGTCTAGCTTCAGGCATGGCTGTATCCAGGGACTCTAAAGATACCATCTGGATTGAGTCTCTATCTCTTCATCTGCTTCTCTCCATGGTGTGGTATTCTTAGCCCTAGCCCCAACGGGAGGGGACTAGGAGGGGGCCCTTTGGGTCATAATTAGGTTTAGAGGATGTCACCAAGATAGAGTCTCCAAGATGGGATCATCTGCATAAGAGGAAGAAGGTAGACAGAGATCACCCTGGAGCCCTGGCCCTGAGCCCCAGCCCATCCTGTCCCCAGCACAGACCCCAAGCCAAGCTGCCTTCCCTTCCAGGGCTCTGCCCTGGCAGCACAGAGGACACAGAGCTGGGGACACAGAGAGTAACTCTAGCTCTTGCATGAGGACAGACACCAGCCACCACAGAGAAGGGCGCACTTGGTCTTAGAAGCAACATCTCTTCAGGAGTCCTCTCCCGCAGTCCTCCGCCAGCACAAAACTCGTCCACGAGTCCCCAGAAGGTACACAATGTTCAATGACCAGACAGAAGGGAATTTCAAATTGGAGCTGGAGTTCACTTCACCAGTGGCCCTGGTGAGGAATGATCCCCCTTCGATTTTCTTTTAACCCATCAGGACACCAGAGAACGATCCTGTGGCCCCAGTGGACCTTCGACATCTGCTGGACACCTGCTGCCTCTTTTTAAGAAAGACTGGGCAGGACCTGCCTACCCAAGCTTGGGCCAGGGGACAGAAGGCAGCCAGGAGGTCAAGGGTGCTTTGTGGGTGCTGTATTTATTTGGATGGGGGGTACTGTGGATTTGAGGCTAGGGACGATCAAAGGTTTCCTTTTTAAAGTAAATATGAGCAAAACAAGAGGGGGGTTTTCTAAATGGTATTAAGTATCCTGGAAAGGCCGAGAAGGTGGGAGGACGGGGCCGGAAACCTAAAGTTCCTGGAGCCCGGCCTTACTGTACCGAAGAGGAAACCAACACCACAGGCCTTTCTCCCCAGGAAAGGGCCCGGGGCCCCTCCAGGGCCTGCGTCCAGCACCCCCGTCATCAGATAGCAGCTGCCAGCGCCCCAGGGACGCCAGGGGTCAGAGGAGGTGGTGAAATTAATTTGTTTTCAAAGATAAGCAGGGAGCAGATAAGGGAGAGAGGCTTCCAAGTACAGAGCCAGCGGGAGGACAGCCAGCCGCTGTGCTGTCCAAGAAACTATAGCGGGGCGCAGTGGTGCACGCCTGGAGTCCCAGCGGCTCGGGAGGCTGAGGCAAGAGGACCAAAAGCTGGAGGCCAGCCTCTGCAACTCTGTGAGACCCTGTCTCTAAATAAAATATAAAAAGGGCTGGGATGGGGGCTGAGATTATGGCGCAGTGGTAGCGTGCTCGCCTAGCACGCATAAGGCACTGGGTTCGATCCTCAGCACCACATAAAAATAAAATAAAGATATTCTGTCACCTACAACTAAAAAATAAACATTTAAAAAAAAAAAAAAAAAGGGCTGGGATGTGGCTCAGTGGTAGAGCGCTTGCCTAGCATGCTTGAGGCACTGGGTTCGATCCTCAGCACTGCATATAAATAATAAATGAATAAAATAAGAATCCATCGACAACTAAAAAAATATTTTAAAAAAAAGGGGCTGGGGGTGTGGCTCAGTGGTTAAGCACCCCTGGATTCAATCCCCGGTACAAAAAAATAAAAGAGGCAGGGGTCCTCGGGGTGCACGTGTGTGTGCGTAGGGGGAGGAGTATGTCAGGAGCCAAGGAGGGTGTGGCGATTTCCTGGACCTCAGGGGTGTCCCTCTTGTCCCCCCAGCATGGCTCCTGGGTTCTGCTGACCCCCTCACCCCGGTTACTGCTCAGAGGACAAGTCACAGACCCCTGGGTGCCAGAGAGGTGTGCTCAGAGTTCCCAAAAGTTCCTACTGCGATTTTAGGGGTTTTTTGGTACCAGGGATTGAACTCAGGGGCCCTCGACCACTGACCACCTCCCCAGCCCTATTTTGTGTTTTATGTAGAGACAGGGTCTCACTGAGTTGCTTAGCGCCTCGCCATTGCTGAGGCTGGCTTTGAACTCGCGATCCTCCTGCCTCAGCCTCCCAAGCTGCTGGGATGACAGGCTTGAGCCACCGCGCCCGGCTTTCCTGCGATTTTTAAAAAAATATATACATATACACTTTCATTTTGAGGAAAGGTGAACAGAGCTTTCCGGGCTGCTTGAAGCTCACTCCTCAGGGCCAAGGGCAGGACTAGGGATTCAGAGCTGGACGGGGCTTCCAGGTGAAGCAGAGACCCTGCCAAGCCCTGCTGTGCCCCAACCACAGGGCTGAGGGACGGTGCTGGCATAGACAGTGGGGTGCTGGGACCAGATGTGAGAAAATGACAAGAGAAAGGGGCCACCACACCCCAATGACCCAGAATCCTGAGGCCCAGACCCAGGCGGAAACGGCCCAGGTCCCACGAGCTGCACCCCACAGCCCTCTTGCCACATTCCAGGCCATTCCTGGACGCAAAGCCCCACAGAGCCCGGAAGGCTGTCCCCACTCACAGATGGGGTGACACGACCCCAGCCGGCCCCAGGCCAAGGCCCCCCGTGGACGCGGCACCAAGCGCTCGTGGCCGCCCTCCCTCCTCACCTGCTGGGGCTCCCACCTTCCCAGGGCCTGTGCCCAGGGCGGGCAGTGGCACCACTTCCTCCCCAGCACCAAGACCTGGGTGGGGACGCCCAGGCCGAGGACAATACGGCAAAGCGGGGCTCCCACCCTCCAGGAAGGAAGTACCCTTTCTCTCCGACTAGCGCTTTCTGGGCGACAGTCTCCGTGTGAGAGAGGCGTGGTTGTACCACTTCCAGATCAGTAACGAAGACAATGGTGCAAAGTGACAAAGGTGTGACCCCAAGGGCCCCGGGGACGGACATGCCTGGAGGAGGTGGAGAGTGGCCCAGGCCAGCCAGGAGGGCCCCACAGTTGAGGACCTCGCTTCTGTCCCGGCCCTTCCTCCTCACTCTCTGTGTGACCGCAGGCAGGCACGTCACTCTCTGAGCCTCGGTATCCCTGTCCTGTCCCCGCGCAGGCCTCCCACCTGCGGCTTTGTCCCCCAAGTCCTAGCTCTACACCGGGCTGCAGGGTGCCTCCCCTGCACCCACAGCCTCTGCACCCTCCTCCCGAGTGGCCCCTGCCACAGCACCGCAGAAGCCCCCACGCACGCGTCCCTGCGGCCTGGAGATGGCTGCAGCCGGCACCTCTTGCCCTCCCCTCTGGGTGCCAGCCTCTGGCACGGCGCCTGCCCACACAGACTCGACTGCCAGCACAGCGGCGTGGGGAAGAGGACCCAAAGTCTCGGGTGGTGGAACTTCAGGGAGTTGCTAGCCCACGCACCCCACCTCTTCCTGGCTGCTCCCACAAAACACAGTCAGCCGGACCAAGTGGCGCACGCCTGTCATCCCAGTACATTGGGAGGCTGAGGCAGGAGGATCGCAAGTTCAAAGCCAGCCTCAGCAACAGCGAGGCCCTGAGCAACTCAGTGAGACCCTGTCTCTACATAAAGGACAAAATAGGGCTGGGGATGTGGCTCAGGGGTCGAGTGCCCCTGAGTTCAGTCCCTGGTACCAAGGACACACACACACAGTCAGGGCTCCTAACCACCTCCCCCCAAGTGGGGCCACAAATGCCCTAAGGCCCAGCTATAGGCCCCTGACCTGTACTCCCCAGATCCTCCCTGCCCGGATCCAGGATCAGCCCAGGGTCTGGCCTAGGAGGAGGGGGAATCTCTGCAGCCGCAGGGTCCAGACAAGCCCCGGGAGGTAGCGCCACCTGCAGCAGCACGGCCAGTCCACCAGGAACCCTGCAGGGCTACCTCCAAAAGCCCAGAACCCAGCTGCTTCTAGCCACCTGCTGCAGCCTCCAACTTCTAGTTCCAGCAGGGACACGTGCTTCTATCTCTAGTAAGGACGACCTCGGAGATCACAGACCCACCCCTCGCTCAATCAGAATCCTCCAGTGGCCAGGCACGGTGGCCCACACCCGGCAACCCAGCAGCTTAGGAGGCTGAGGCAGGAGGCTCACAAGTTGGAGGCCAGCCTCAGCAACTCCGAAAGACCCTATCTCTAAATAAAAACTAAAAAGGGGCTGGGATGTGGCTCCATGGTTAAGCGGCCCTGGGTTCCATCCTGGTACCAAAAAGAAAAATTCTCCAGTGGCTGTGCCCCACACCCAGTGCTGGCCCTGGCCCATCCACCAGCCCACCTTCTCCCCTAGGCCCGTTCACTCCTGGGGATCCTGGGCTCCAGTGGTTCATGGTCATTTGCCCTTGCCAGGCCCTGTCTTGAGGTCACTTCCTCCAGCAACGCCCACCCCGAGGTCCAGGATTTTCGACTTCAAACGGCCCGTCCCCCGTCCTGTCTGGGGACAGCCTCATCCGCCCCTCCTTGTGCACGTGGCCAGCACAGGACATCACAGCAGGCACCGATGAGCCTCCCGTGTGGCTCCACCAGCTCCTGTGGGGGAAGACGACGTCGTGGTCACACAGAGCAGCCCGGCACCCAGCCAGGTGCTCCAAGTGCCGACCTGGTGAAGGAGACCCTGCTGCTCTCCTCTCTCCCATGGCCCTGAGAGGCGGGCACTGTGGCACCCATTTCTCAGGAGAGCAAACTGACGCCCCGAGAGCGGGTGAGTCACTGGGCCTGAGGGAACCCACGTGTGCACGGCACAGTCGCAACACGGACCTCACAGGATGCCAGACGGGGACCTCCCTGCAGCCAGGCCAAGCTGCCCGCCAGCACACCAGGCTGATGACACAATCCTCCAGCAGCTCCGCGTCACCCCCAGTGACCGGCCCAGGCCACTTCCCAGGCACCCTAACTCCCCCAGGCCCCTTTGCTCAGGGGGGCCTCGTGTCCTCCAGCTGCACAGGAGCTGGGCGGCTCGGCACCCCTGGGCACCACTCCCAGCAGCCCTGCCACCCTGGGAAGGGCCACATGTCAAAACAGCAGAAGCAAAGACACCCACAGGAAAAGGGGAGAGTGGAGAGGGGTTGCTTTTGTTTTCTTTTGTCCCTGGGCCAGGCTTTGCAAAAAAAAAAAAAACAACAAAACATGACTTTGGTACCATACAATTTTAATCACAATGGAAACGCTCAGACGCCACACCAGGAAGCCGTGGATGTGTCCCACGACAGGGTCAGGAGTGCAGGGGATTTGTTTTCAACATGCGATACAGTCATGTGGTTCAAAACCTCCAAAATGAGCCAGGTTGGTGGCACACACCTGTAATCCCAGTCGCTCGGGAGGCTGAGGCAGGAGGATCGAATGTTGGAGGCCAGCCTCAGCAAGTGAGGTGCTAAGCAACTCATGAGACCCTGACTCTAAATAAAAATGCCAAAAGGGCTGGGGAGATGGCTCGGTGGTCAAGTGCAGTGGTCGAGTGCCCCGGAGTTCAATTCCCGGTACCAAAAAATTTTTTTAAAGACCCAAAATGTAACAAGGCACTCGGTGACAAACGTCACCTTCCCTTGTACCCTAGGACCCACCCAGGTGAGCACAGGTAACCCGTGAAACTATATCCTGGTGTTTCCTGTCTGGTTTCTGTCTGCACCGACAAGCAGCTGGGAATTGCTGCTCTGATGTGACTTGAGTGGGGGCATCTTTTACAAGCCAGCCGCAGCTTTTTTTCTTAATTGATCTTAAAGATCTATCCCTACAGAGGTTCTTCAGTGTTTTGTTTACAGCTGCATAATATTCCACAGCACCTATTTACCCAGCAGGCATCACCTGGACCTCATTGTCTATGGACAGGAATGCCTCTCGGCGACTTGTAGTTTCTCAGGGGTGAGGCCCTCCCCGCAGCCCCAGGCCTGACACAGGGCTGGATCTCATACCAACATTCTCTCCTTGGAGGCCCCCAGCTGTGGCTGCATGGCTGCTTTTATCTCTTTGTAGTGTCCGCACCCGTCTGCATCCATCTCCACTCATGCACGCACTGCCTGAATCCCCACCTCACCCCGCCAACCGGAAGACAGCGGCATGGAAGCAAAGACTGAGTCTGCACCCGCCCTGGACAGCTCCCACCCGGATCATGCAGGCCTGGGTGGAGGAGCGGCTCCCACCTCAGCCCAGGAGACCCAGGTCTTCAGCCCCGTCTGTGGCCTGATGCCTTTGGTCCCCCAAGTCCTCACAGAGGTCCTGGGCTGGCCCGTGCTGCAAGTCTCGGGTAGGAAGTGTCCAGGAAAAGGTCCTCAGAGTTCAGGAAGCCAGAGAGGTGGGCCACCCCCACCTGTCCCCAGACAGCAGTCCCCAGAATCCGTCCCTCACTTCTCTACTGCACGCCCAAGAGCCTGGAAAACCATCAGAAGCATCTGCTTCACAAAAGGAAACTAAGGTCCAGAGAATGGAGGGGCAGGTGCAGAGGCAGGCAGAGCGGTCAGCAGAAGCCCAGCCCTGGCCTCAGGCCTCCTGCATCATATCCCACTGCCAGGCAGGCCCAGAACCTTCTTCTCTAGCAAGAAAGAAAACAACGCCGGGCATGATGACGCATGCCTGTAGCCCAGCGACTTGGGAGGCTGAGGCAGGAGGATCACAAGTTGGAGGCCAGCCCCAGCTTCTTAGGGAGGCCCTAAGCAACCTAGTGAGACTCTGGCTTCAAATAAAAAATAAAAAGGGCTGGGGGGGTGGCTCAGTGGTTAAGTGCCCCTGGGTTCAATCCCTGGTACTAAAAAAGAAAAGAAAAAGAAAACCAAATATCTACGGGCCAGAGAAACAAGAAAGAAGGCAGAAGCTGCCTGCTGTCCCCAAGAAACCCGGCCCAGAGCAGAGGGCCATCAACGCTGGAACTGAGAATAAGGGACTGGCTGCCCCACCCTTGCTACCCATAAAACAGCCGCCCGGCCCAGGGAACGGAGCTGGGAGGCGGGAGCCAGCTGTCCATCTGCCTGATGTGGTTCCCGGGTCCTCTGTGGGGCATCTCATTTGGCAAGACCAGTCAGGGGTTTAAGGACAAAAAGACCCCGCAGCCTCTCACTGCAAGACAAATACCATATCTGGTATCCACGAGGACATACCCCAGAGGTCCAGGAGGCACACAGACTCACCCAGAGACTTGGCAGTCTCCACTTGGCGGTCTAAGGTGCTCACAGTGAAGGTGACCATCACTTTATGGCCGATTAAAAGGATCCTTCAACACGTAGGCCTAAGGCTTCCCCTTAGGCCCTGAACTCAGCACCATCCTGACCCTGGGGATACAGTTTCACTCACCTGAGTCAGACATCAAGAGTATTTATTGAGTACCTATTATGTGTCTCTCAGGTGCGGACCAGGCTCAGGGAATTCCCCCCAGGGTCAACGACACCAAGTCTTCTCTCTTTCTGATGGCTCAATGAGGGGACAGGGCACAAAGACTTTTGCTTCCGAGTCAGAAAAATCTAGGTTGAAATCTCTGCTCCCTTGCTTGTTGGGGGACCCTTCCTGGGCCTCCCTTCACCTGTCAATCAGGGGTATGCATGTGGCCTCACAGGGTGGCAGTCAGGATCTGGGAGGAGAAGTGATGGCTAAGACCCGAATCAGAGAACACTGCCCAGTGCTTTTGGGTGTGAGCTCTGCCTTCCTCCTGGGAGGACCCCAGGCCCCTGTCCCCCAAAGCCCAGCATAAAGCATGCACTACCATCCCCAAATGCCCTGTGGTCCAGGGCCCTGGACACCCCTCACGACGCCCATGTCTAAGGTCTGGAAAGACATGAGGCTTCCCAAGACATGGATGGGGGACACACCTTGACTTTGGTCATGAAGCCCCAAACACCCAATTCCACAGTAGTCAGAGCAAAGAGAAGCCTAGCCGGCCACCAGGAGCCGAGGATGAGCAGGCAGGCCAGGTGGACACCGCGACCCAAGGGCACTGCTGCCCCCTCCAATGGGCAGCACCAGCCTATGGGTACCACAAGGGCATGAGGACCCGAACTGCAAGAGCCTGTGATTTTTTTTTTTTTTTTCTCAAGAGAAGAAGGAAATCCGGACTTTTATGTGGAACCTGCCAATTTGTAAATGCTGGCAGCTAATTAAATTTTTTAAAATAATAATAACATGGCCAGAGCCAAAGCAAACATGCAGGGTGAGCCACTGCGGGGCTGGCGGGCCTGCGCCTCCGGAATAAGATTCTTTGACTTCATCTCCTGGCCATCCCACCCCCCGTTCCAGCTCGGGACCAGGGCAGGAAGGGGGAGAAGTCCAGGGAGCAGGATGGACAATAGCTTGCCATTCTGCCCCTCCTTCAAAATCGGGGACCAAATCTTCACCCCGATTTTGCATATTGAGAAAGTAAGGCCCCGGGCCCCCATCATTCAGCCCCAAATACGCACCAGCTTCCACTCTGCGCCAAGCCCCAGAGAACGGTTCCCTGGCTGCCTCCCAAATCACAGGGGCTCCCTCGGGGAGGGCTGGCGATCAGCACCCTTCTTTTTTCAGGGGGCTCTGGTGGAACCAGTACCCACACTGTACCCACTCCCTTTTTGCATGGTGACACCTGCTGACTCAGACCAGCTTCCGACCTGCCCAGTGGCCATCACAAAGCTGAAATGGGGTGAGACCCCCTAGCAGACCCCCTTTCCTTTTCGGTGGAAAGGAGGCCACCGAAAGCTGAGCCCCTCCGCACCACTCAGGTTCCTGCAGCAAGGGACCCTCAGGCCAGAGAAATGCCCCTCCAGCCCCTAAGGTTGGGATTCCCCACCCCACCCAGGACTGCCCAGAGAACCACAGGCGCCCAGGACCATAAGGTCACCGGTGCGTGTGACTGCGCCAGATTCACGGTGTCAGATTCTCTGAGCACGGGGTTGTCCGTATCTGTGAGCGACACGCACCGCATGTGGGAGATGCACGGGGCCCATGTGATGGAGACTCGCGTGTGATTGACGCCCACGTGGGGTCCACCCGAGTGTGTGCGTGTCACGGGGGCGTGAGACACAACCGATAGAGCAGCGTGCGTGTCTGGGGCTCGATCGTGTGCTCGAAGCTCGTGTGTGCAAAAGGGGCGCGGGGAGAGGTGTGCGCGACGAGCCCCTGGGCGTGGCGGGTCCTGCCCTGGGGGATGGGACGGCAGGGATGCGCTCCTGTAGAGTTTGCAAGAACTTTGGAGCGTGTGTGTGGCAGTCAGTGGGACCTGGGGGGCTGGGGACGAGATGGCGGGGGTGGTCCCAGCCCGCGAGGCCCAGGGCTTCCCTGCTGACGGAGGTGACCCAGTGTCCAGCAAGGACGGACCCTGTGACACAGGGCCAAGGAGCCAGGGGGGAAGCGACAGACCTGCTGGGCGGGGGACCCGCCAGCTGACCCCTGAGCTGCCGCGCGAAGGGGCCCCGCGGATGAGAGCCGGGCGGGCGGGCGGCGTCCACCAGGCGTGGGCAGCCAGTGGGGCTCGTCCGTCGGTCCGCTGGCTTCGGAGCGTCCCCGCGCCCCTGAGCCCTGGGCTGAGGAGATCGGCCCGGTGCAGCGCTCGCGGGGACCGGCGAGCCCCGGGCGCGAGGGGTCGGCGCGCACTCACCGCTCGCTCGCGTCCGCCAGTCCGTCTGGTCCGCGGTCGGCGCGTCGAGAGCCCGGGCGCCCCCGGCTGCGCGCGGCGCGGGGCGGGGCGGGGCGCGGAGGGCGGGGCGTCACATGCCACGCCCCTGCCTGTCTCCGCCTCCGGGGTGGGGTCTCGGCAGCGCGAGCCGGGAGGGGCGGGGCTCCAGGCCACGCCCCTGTCTGCCTCCGCCTCCGGGGCGGGGTCTCGGCCGGAGGAGCAAAGGCAGCGCCCAGCGCGGGCTGCGGAGCGGCGAGGCCCCTCGCTCTGCACAGATCCCGCACCCTTCCCCGGGCTGGCCGAACCTGGAGCTCCAACGCGGGCACTGCGCCCAGGGCCGCGCTGGCCTCAGCCGGCCTGAGCCTCCTTATCCGCCTGGACCACGGACGCGCGTGTCCATGGACAAGCCTCCTCGGGATGGCCTGGGAGCCTCGGTGCCAAACTGCCAAGAGGAGGCGTGTCAGCCTCCATCCAGCCTCCATCCGGCCTCCATCCAGCCTCCCACCCACTTTGCTTCCCATCCCGGGGCTCCCAGCCTCTCCCACCCCACCCTCCACCACTGCAGGTCCTTGAGGAGACACTTCCCAGCCCGTGGCTTTGAGACAGTGTAGGTCTGTCCTTTTTCCAGCCCAGCTCTGCTCGCCTATACCACGGTGTGGCCTTAGCCAAGGCCTCCACGTCTCTTGAACGGTTAACTCAACAGTTCATGGGGAGCCATAGAGATCCCCGTTATTGCCCCCAGCAGAGGACCCCATGAGCACTAGCCACTGCAAATGGGAAACTCACAACATTAACTGCTGAGGGCTCGGGTGGTGGCTCAGGGGTGGAGCCCTTGTCTAGCACGTGTGAGGCACTGGGTTCGATTCTCAGCAGCATCTATGAATAAATACAGAGAATAATGGTCCATCAACAACTAAAAAAAATAATAAATAAATAAACATCACCTACCGTGCCCCAACTGAGATAGGATGGGACATCCCAATATCTGGTCCCCACCCTCCACAATCAGAAGATCCAAGCCTGGGAAGGAGACAGTGGCAAGGGGAGGCCTCCCAGGTCCTTCTTCCCTGCCAGGGACTCAAACTCCTGTCCCCTGATAGAAGAGGGCCTGGCCCAGAACCCCTGGGCCCTGCAGGCCAGCACTGTGGCATGGGAACCCCAAGGTCAAGTTCCTTCTTCAGCATCTACCTAGCGTCCCACAGGCCAGCCAGGCCAGAGCAGAGGCAGGCTCTGGGAAGACTGTCCTCCTCCTGTCCACATGGCTGTCTTTTTTTTTTTTTTAGTACCAGCTACCAGGGATTGAATTCAGGGGCACTCGACCACTGAGCCACCTCCCCAGCCCTATTTTGTGTTTTATGTAGAGACAGGGTCTCACTGAGTTGCTTAGCGCCTCGCCGTTGCTGAGGCTGGCTTTGAACTCGCGATCCTCCTGCCTCCGCCTCCCTAAGTGCTGGGATGACAGGCGTGCGCCACCGCGCCTGACTCACATGGCTGTATTTCTGTCTCTGCCTCTCTGCCTAATTCTCTGTCTCTCTCTGTTTTATTATAGTAAAATTCACATAGCCTAAGATTCACCATCCTATTATAAAGTTTACAATTCAGTGTGACTTAGAACTTTTCCCTCCCCTCCCCCTGTGTTTCTTTCACAAGGACCTCATTGTTTAGGAGCCCGTCCCTGCCCCAGGGTCACAACTTCACATCTTAGCCAGAGCCACAATCCAAAAGTGTGTCCCAATTCCACCCCAGGGGCTCCCTGCAGCCCAGGACAAGAGTGGGGCAGTTAAAGGCACAGAGAAGGAAAGCCATCTGCCAAGAATCACACAGCTAGGAAGAGCCTATGGGCTCACAAAGGAGCCAGGAGGGGACGAGGGGACCAAAGCCTGAACGGAGAGCCTGAGCCGGGTCTGCCTCAGCTTTCTGTCTAAACCTGGGCAGGCCTTTCCAGTCTCTGGATCCCTTTGCCATTGACACCTATTTTCCCTCAGGGCCTTTGCACACGCTGTTCCTCTGCCTGGAATACTTTCCCCCTGGATACCCACAGCTGGCTCCTCTTTGCACTGAGATATAACTGAAATGTCCCCACTCCATAGAGGCCCTCCCTGAAACCCCAGCAGAGGTAGCAACTGCCACTCTGCCCAGTGACCCCACTGCGTTCTCTACAGAGAATTTGTGACTGGCCAACATTTTAAAATTCGTTAATAAGCCAGGCACAGTGGCGCACGCCTGTAATCCAGTGGCCTGGGAGGCTGAGGCAGGAGGATCGCAAGTTCAAAGCCAATGTTAGCAACGTGGTGAGGCCCCAAGCAACTCAGCGAGACCTTGTCTCAAAATAAAATATAAAAAGGGCTGAGGACAGGCTGGGGTTATGGCACAGTGGTAGCGTGCTCGCCTAGCGCACGTGAGGCACTGGGTTCGATCCTCAGCACCACATAAAATAAAGATATTCTGTCCACCTACAAATAAAAAATAAATATTTTAAAAGGAGGGGGGCTAGGCATGCGGCTCAGTGGTTAAGCGACCCTGGGTTCGATCCCTCCTACCCAAAAAAAGTTCATTTATAAATGACTTTTGGTAGGATAACCTGATAGTTGAGAACTCTCTCCCATGCCCGCTGTGTGACCTTAAGCAAGTTAATTCACCTCTCTGGGCCTTGATTTCCTGGCTAAAATGAGCATCACGGCCTGTCCCAGTGGTTGCTAGGAAGATTAAAAGAATTGAAACCGAAAAGCACTTGGAATGAAGCTTCACCCATGGCTTGGGGAGGTGGAAGGTGTCAACCACAGAACCACTTGCTCTGTGCAATCCTGAGCGACTCTCTGCTCTTTCCTTCCCGGCTGCGGGTCCCAGGCCTGGGGAGGAGAGGCAGAGAGCCAAACCTGAGGGCCGCGCTGCAGCCCAAGGAGCCCAGGGCCCGACTGGCTTCCCCTCAAGTACAGGGGAGCCACTTCTCCAGACCTCTGTTATTGGAGCTGGAGATGCTGCCAAGGCGGCCGTCTCCTCTGAGCGCTGCCAGGGCCGTTATCGCAGACGAACGTGCATCACCCACCAGGAATCTGGGGCCCCGGGCCTGGCTGACGCACAGCTGGAGGAAGTCACTTTCTGATAAGGCTGAGACAGACTCGTCTCAGTGCTCAGCCATGACAGTCTCAGCCACTCCCAGGGCACCAAGGCGCCAGGGCTAGCTGGGTGGGCCTCACCCACATCACCTGGCCAGTCCAGATGGGGACGAGAGGGCTCCGTGGCCTTCTGGGGTCTGTATCCTTACTGGGCAACCTTGGGGAGGCTACTGTACTTCTCTGAGCCTCCATCCTGGCATATAATACAAATAACTCCTTTACTACATGTTTGGGAACATGGGCTTTGGGACCCAACGGCTTTGGTTTAAATATACACTTTCTCTATATGACCTTCAGCAGGTGTCTTTACCCTCTGGCTTCAGTGACCCTGTGTACAAAATAGTTCCTGTCTCCTTGGATTGTTTATTTTTGTTTTGTTTTGTTTGGTTTTGTTTTTTTGTTCAGGGATTGAACCCGGAGGTGGATGGTGGGGACACGAGGTGGAGAGAAAAAGTCTGTGAAATGGGTCCAACACTGAGCAACCTTCCGAGCCCTTTTTATTTTTTATTTAGAGACAGAGTCTCACTGAGTTGCTTAGGGCCTCACTAAGTTGCTGAGGCTAGCCTCCAATTTGCGATCCTCCTGCCTCAGCCTCCCGAGCTGCTGGGATGACAGGCATGTGCCACCGTGCCCGGCTCCTTAGATTGTTTGGGAAATCAAGGTGCTTAAAGCAGTATCTGGCATATCAATATGCCTTGATTAATTTTTTTTTTTTTTTGGTACTGGAGATTGAACTCAGGGGCACTGGACCACTGAGCCACATTCCCAGCCCTATTTTGTGTTTTATGTAGAGACAGGGTCTCACTGAGTTGCTTAGCGCCTCACCATTGCTGAGGCTGGCTTTGAACTCGCGATCCTCCTGCCTCAGCCTCCCAGAGTGCTGGGATGACAGGCTTGTGCCACCGCGCTCGGCTTGCCCTTGATTAATTTCATTGTTGTTATTAATTTCAAACAACCAACTTGAGCAGCTTGGAGGAGAAAACAATTTCATGGTCAGCGTGTCTCTGATAGCCAAAAATAGACGGAAAGGACCAGGCACCAGGGCCCCGAGTCTCAGTGTGCAGCTGAGTGCAGACAGCATGGGGCCCCCGACTCCCCAGCACCCCTCTCCTGCTGCTTCTGGGGGCTGAGGTGACGGCGATACTCAACATCGATAGCAGCCACAATCAGGGGAGGGTGAGAGTGTGGCCTGTCCCCAGCTATAGAGGGGACAAAGAAAGCCAGTGTTCAAGCCAACCAAGACCCTGGGAGGACATGTATCATATTTCCCCAAATCTAGGAAAGATATTTGCTATGGTTTGGATACGGTCCCAGGGTTTCTCCCCTAAAGTTCATGTTCTGCAGGTTTGGTCTGGAGGGTTAGGATCCTGGCATAATAGAACCTTCCAGAAGTGGAGCTCAGTGGAAAGTGGTGGGGTCTTTGGGGGTACTACCCTCAGAAGGCATTCAAGTCTTTCAGGACCGTGGTGAGTGGCCCCTGAATCTCTGTGGCTTCCTAACTCGCCATGTGACAATCTCACCAGCTCCAGTGAGCTCCCACCACGATGCCACCCGCCAGGTTGCAATACAGCCCAGGTGCCCCAGCCAAGAGGCCAGCACCACGCCCTGGAACCTTCAAAACTCTGAACTAAATATACCTTTTTTCTTTATAAAGTAGTCAGCCTCAGGTATCTTATTGCCATAGAGTCTGGACGTTGATAGTTCCAAATAAATAAATAATTTCCGCCAGGGTTTGCAAAGTCATATTCTAAAACTCTATTGGGGGGGCAGTACTACCCTGAGTCTGGGGTCTCTGTTGGGTGGCAGGTCATGTAAATCACTGTCTGTACATCACTGCCCATCGCCTTCAAATATCATCTTTACACAATTTCTAAGCCTGTAGCTTTGAGATCACTTCTTAGCATGAGCTGCTCCATATGAGACGGGTCCAGAGGAAAGAAGTGTCGGGACAGACAGATAGGATGGTGGGGACACGAGGTGGAGAGAAAAAGTCTGTGAAATGGGTCCACGGTGCTGACCCGCATGCTTTCTCTGCCAAGAAGCCCTTTACCTGCGGCCCTGCCTGGCCCGGGTGGAGCGGCTATGTCACATTCCTTAGCAAACGACCTGTTCGCTGTAGGAGAAATGCAGACCCAACGGAGAGAAGAAAGACCAAGTCACCCTGAAGCGGGAGACTTTGGTGCCCAGATCCTGAAACTCTGGGAGATAAGGATAGTTCCTCCTAATCATAAAATCTGGGCTGGGCACGGTGGCGCACGCCTGTCATCCCAGCAGCTCGGGAGGCTGAGGCAGGAGGATCGCGAGTTCAAAGCAGCCTCAGCAATGGCGAGGTGCTAAGCAACTCAGTAGGACCCTGTCTCTACATAAAACACAAAATAGGACTGGGGAGGTGGCTCAGTGGTCGAGTGTCCCTGGGTTCAATCCCCAGTACCAAAATAAATAAATAAACTCATGCCTGTCTGTTACTCTGATTGACAGTTCTGAAATCTTTCTGACTTGGTCGCAAAAATTGGGATTCAGGGGCGGGGGACGGTCTTCACACGGCCTCTGTTTCTCTGAAATCTCTGGCACATAGCAGCAAGACTGAAGAGGAGGAGGAGAGGGACGTTCTGATGAAGGACATCTAAGCATCTGATCACAGATCAGATCTATCAGTTCCATGAGCCAATAAATACCTCCAGAAGCTTCTACCAATTTGACTTGAAGTTTAACCTGGAGATATTTCTTTTGTGCAGGGCTTCAGCCAATTGGAGTTGGAGTTTCTTGTACCCAAGAGCCTTGGCTAGCAGAAGTTGTTTCACAGAGGTGACATTACCTACGAAGTCCAGCACCTGCGCATCCCGTGCGGCTTTGGACAGATGGGTTGGCCATTAAGGATTCCTTATTTTTTACAATTGTTTTTGTTTCAGTACTGGTGATTTAACCCCGGGGTGCTCTACCACTGAATCACATCCCTATCCCTTTTTTATTTTGACACAGGGTCTCACTAAATTGTTGAGGCTGGCCTCCAGTTTGCCATCCTCCTGCCTCAGCCTCTCAAATCGTCGATATTACAGGCGTGTGCCCCCCAGGGCCCAGGGAGGATCCATTTCTGGCAATGTCCAGAATCTCTCAAGGGTTGTTAGCCAGAAAATAAAGAAAACACATGTGTTGACCAGGATTGTGCTCCAAACATTTTAATAGGCATCTCATATGGATCAATTGGAATCCTCTAAGCAATCCTAAGGATTCTTTTTTGGGGGGAGTGGGGTGTACCGGGAATTGAACTCAGGGGCACTTGACCACTGAGCCACCTCTCCCCAGCCCTATTTTGTATTTTATTTAGAAACAGGGTCTCACTGAGTTGCTCAGGGCCTCGCTTTAGCTGAGGCTGGCCTCCAATTTGTGATCCTCCTGCCTCAGCCTCCCAAACCGCTGGGATTACAGGCGTGCACCACTGCACCTGGCTGGATTCTTAATATTATGATGCTCATTTTACAGAAGAAGAAACTGAGGCTCAGTACCACAGCTCGTGCTCAGAGCAGTCAGAATGCAGAATGGACACGCTGCTTTCTGCCTTTCAGAGGAAGGAGTGGAATCCTCACTGTAGACATGCCCATCCGCTGGGCCTGAGAGCGGGGACGGGGCAGCCTGTCCACAGGGCACCTGGGAGAGCTGAAGAGCCTGGAATGGGGCGTCTGGAAACTGGACTTGGGGAACCTGACTACTTTCCTTCCACTCTTTCTCAGGCTCCCTGCTGATTCCAGGAAAACTGCCCAACCAGACGCCTCCCGTCTGGGAATGGTCAGCCCCTGCCTCCGTGTCCCCGCTCACTCGTGACTCACCCCAGCGTGTCTCTGAGCCTGGTGTGATGAAATTTCTGGCACTGCTCACAAGTCCTAGTAACCCCGGATCAGACGTGGCCCGGCCTTGCTGTCCACACCAGATCTCCCGGCAGGAAGAAGAGGGGGACAGGGCTGCCCAGCTCAGAGGCCAAGACCTCCCCCAAGGAGGAGCCCACGGAACCTTCCCTCCTGCAGCAGCCCGGAGAGGAAAGGGACTTGTCTAAGGCCAAACAGTGCAACCTGAGGGAGCTGGGGGGCGGCCCGACCCGGGAGGCCTCACAAGTCTCTTGCCCATGCTGAGTGTGTTTCCCTTTGTGTGTTTTATATTTTTTTGTTGTGTTGTTGCTTTTGGGCCCAGGGATTGACCACTTAGCCACCTCCCCAGCCCTTTTTTAATATTTCACTTAGAAACAGGGTCTC
>PVHX01028220.1:0-18383 GCA_004024805.1 Geosciurus inauris | reverse complement strand
CTTAAATACAC
Source organism: Geosciurus inauris (assembly GCA_004024805.1). NCBI lineage: Eukaryota > Metazoa > Chordata > Mammalia > Rodentia > Sciuridae > Geosciurus > Geosciurus inauris. The sequence continues at coordinate 18,372 of PVHX01028220.1, read as the reverse complement.
TCTTGGACCAATCAGATCCAAAGGTCACAAACAAAGGGGTGCTCTTTGGCAAGAACACAGTCCATTACCATAGAATGGGGAAAGATAGAAGGGAGGGGTTGGAAGGTATGGAGAGTGCTCCTACATAGCCCCCTTTTTACTTTTATTTGAAATGTCAGTGGGGCCTGTATGGCCCATAAGCAAGCATGTTGGAGGGCTCTGTGATAATCTCCTCATGGGAGAGAATCATTCCACTGGATTTTCCAGACTCCTACATGCTGCATATGATAGAGGGGGGGGGCGCTAAGGAAGATGTAATCTGTCTTAGGTTTTGCCCCTCTGAGCAACTTACCCGTCATCAATTACAGCTCGTGCACAAGAGGAGGGGCAGACAAGACTGTGCCTGGCTTAGGTCATGCTCCTCAGAGCATCTTACCCATCATTGGCTGTCCAGCCTGTATGCACATGCCCCAAAATGAGCTCTCTCCCAATAGAAGGGGTGATGGGGTTGGGAGGGGTTGGAAGGGAAGGGGTTTGGGTTTAGGATCAGCCGAAGCTGCAAAGTCTTGCATCGCCAGCGAAGATGAGGTGGACAAGCTTCTCATATGTTCTTGAGGGCTGCAATCCATGTGGCAGGATTTTTCTTGTGTTCTTGTGATTCCTTAAAGATATGAACTGAGAGCTTGTTTAGTTTGACAAAGTGAAGAACCAGAAGAAGGCTTAGAACCCTGAGCCTAATGATAACCAATTGTATGGATCTAATAGAGTTGAAGATTTACTCCACACCTTTTGAAAAATAGAAGGGTCAAAAGACAATATTAGCTTTGGTTTAGGAACTCATGGATGAGGCAGGTGGGATAAGTTGTCTTCTCAAGAGAGACTTGGACAAATATTCCTGGCTGGGATCCAAAGGAGCTTAGACTCTGTGTGTGGGGGGGGGGGGGACACAAGCATAGCCTCACCCTTGTGTGAGCAGAGGGTCTGGGCCTTTCCACTGAAGGGTTAAGGGGCTTTTTCCATTGCACCGAGGGAAGAAGGGTAGGGAAGGTAAATGGACCCCAGTGTCAGATTGCTGCACTGAAGCCTTGTTTGTCAAAAGAGAGGTAGTTAAGGGTAAATAAAGCATCCAACAACCTCAAAGAAGGGTCCTTCTCAGTAGAATCAAGTTTTTGAAGCATCTCCTTTAGAGTGCGATTGGTTCTCTCAATGACTGCTTGTCCCTGAGGGATATAGGGGATTCCTTTGGTATGGGAAATTCCCCAGGAAGTTAAAAATTCCTTCAATATGAGGGAGATATAGACTGGGCCATTGTCTGTTTTGATTAACCATGGGACACCCATGAATAACATTGCTTGCTTTAGAGCCTTAATTACATGGGTTGCTTTTTCCCCTGTAAAGGCAGTAGCGTATACAAGGGAGGAGTATGTGTCAATTATCACACGTACAAATTTACATTTCCCAAAGGTAGGGATATGAGTGATATCCATTTGCCAGAGGGAGTTGGGTGTCAATCCACAGGGGTTGACTCCCTGTGGTTGGAGTGGGGCCAGTGGTAACAATGGGTCACAAGAGGAGCATGCATGGATCAGATATTTTAGTTGAAGGCTCTATATGACCTAACGCTAGTTGCTCATGGACAAAGTTCTTTGATGCTGAAAGCTTAGGCTCAAGACTAGGCCATTTTTCCATTTAGGAGGGTGAGGTGTCCAGAGCTTCCGTGAGAGCCAAAATCATTAGGGGTGAGAGATATCATATGATAACTAGTGGTTTAAATATTGAGAAGAAAACATGGAAAGTATTTACATGGATCAGTTCCTTTATATAAATGCTATAACATGAGAAACACCCAAAATCAAATAAAGTTTTACCATCCAGGTGCAAACCCAGTAAAATAAAACAACAACAAAACACTACAAAAGGTACAGAGAAGGTATGGCTATAGGAAACCTTAGTGTAAATTGTAGAATATAACTTTGGCCCATGTAGAATACAAAAATATTTATTGAAGTCAAATATATAATCTAAAGGTAGAAATTTCAAAAAATATTAATAGCATTAAGCCAGTGCCATTCAGTTGTGTTTCCATTTTGCTTTTGTTTTAAAAGCTGTTGTTTTGACTCAAGGAAAATCTCTAAGGCCAACATCCTTTTAAAAGTATTATCCATTTTTGTTAGATTTATATTTAGTCTTTAGGAAGTGATTTAGGTTGGCAATGCAGCTCAAATAAGTGAGAGAAATTATTTACCATTCCAATGATAGTTATAGACATAAACATTTTAATGTGCAATTATTTATACCTTTATTTCCTATTGACTGGGAGGTATATAATTTGTTCTCCCCAAATAATCATAGAAGCCTCACATATATGGTTGCATATTTATATTTTTAAAATTTTAGGTATACCTCTGTGTTTGCATGTGTGGCTGTGTAGAAGCTGGAAGGAATACCTGATGTGTTAACTATACATGCTGAAATATTTTGCTTTTTTGCATAAGCATTAGGTGGTGAACTATAAATAGATAATTGTTATATCTTCCCCAGTATAAAACTGAATACAAAGTACATGAATTAATAATGATTCCACCACAATGATCAGAAACTTCCTTAGTGGTAGAAATTCACTTATTGAAGTTCTTATGTCTGACTGGAGCAGATATGTTGGCTTAAAAGTGGAATTGGGCTGGAGCTGGGATTGTAGCTCAGTGGTAGAGCGCTTGCCTTGCATGCGTGAGGCACTGGGTTCAATCCTCAGCACCACATAAAAATAAATAAAGATATTTTTAAAAAATGGAATTGGGTTTTGACCCTCTGAGCCCGAGTGAGAGATGCATTCTGGTTGCACTGGGGACAGTTTGTTTCATCCCTGGCAAGTAAGCTTTGTTGGCGGGGTTAAAAGGCAGGGAGGAGAAAGCAGCTCTAGGTGGGCAAGCGATTGTGCCGTGGGAGGAGTTTGTCCCCGAGGGAGCGGTGCTGCAGCCAGGGGGCTGTAACCTTGGGCAGGAGTTGGATCTGTGTCTCCCTCACCTGTAATATCCTTTTCCCCTAGAGAGTAGGAGGCGGGGGAGGAGTTAGGTGCCTCTGAGCCACCTTTATTGTCTTAGGCCTTTCCAGCCATCCAGGAGCAGGCTGTGGCATTATGTGGCAGTAGAAAGTCGCCTGCCAGCTAGCTGCTGGTCGCTGGCCTGAGAGCAGTCCTTTGCCAGTCCTGCCTGATTGGGCAGAGGGGCCAGAAGGAAGAGAACATGGGAAGAAGAGTCTGCCGATTGTGAGAAGAAGGAGAATGTGAGGCAGATTTAAAATAAGCATTGTCTGTGAATGCCTGATCGGTTGCACTCTTTGCGTTTGAGCAGCGAGTGCTGCAGATCAGCTGGCAGTGGGGAACTCCCCCCACCCCCCCGCCTGCGGGAGGCAGGGGGTGTGGCTCAGCCAGAGGAGGTGCTGGCACAGCGCGCCTGGGAATTTTATCTCCGAGAGCAGCACTGTGGCAAGGGCATGGTCTCTTTGAGGCTTTGGAACAATTTTTGCTAGTTGGTGTGCATTTGTGCCTTGCCAGAGTAGGACTGGTGCCTGTGATCAGGCCTGCAGCGGCGGAGCCGTAGTACCTGGCCAGCAGCACCGGGGCTGCAGCAGGGAGCCGGCGTGCCTGAGTCCCAGGCTGCAGCCAGAGGCAGGTGCGCACGGGCTGGGCAGAGCTGCAGCGGGCACGGTGGTGCGCGAGGCCACGCGGCCGCAGCCACAGCTACCGGCAGGTGCACTGGTGCCTGCTGAGGTAGGCAGGGGGCGCCAGCGTTTACCCCACGGAGCCAGTAGAGGGTGGGCGGTTCTAACGCCACTCGGAACCGGGGCACAGACGGGCAGAGCCGCTGCAAAATTGATTTGTTTTACTCTTTCGCCTAGCGACTTGCAGGGGAACTGGGTCACTCAGAGCAGTGCCCCATGTGTACGGGAGTTTGGGATTGGTGCAGCTTGCTGCAGGGGAGGGGCTGTGAGCTCTGGGGCGGGGCCTGCGCTTTGAGAGAAGGCACAGGTGCTGCAGGGCAGCGCCAATCCCAGAGGCAGAAGAACCACAAGGCAGTGGGGGGGGCCCTAAGGAGCGGGGAGAGGAAGGCTGAGGAAAAGGCGGGACCAGCCCGTGTGGACAGACAGCCAAAGGAAGGGGAAAGTCTCCCGAAAGTAGGAAGAACAGTAGGAGAGATAAGAACAGAAAATGTTTAAAAGTAGAGTTAGAGTCACTGGGCGGATCAGACCCTTTGTGACTATTAGAGAAACCAGGAAGTAGATATTCCCTGAGCTAACTTTATCACACAAAGACAAACACAAAAGACAATGACAAACGAGCTAGTGTTACCTTCACCAGCAAGACAAACAGGGGAATCGCCACGAAATCTTACCGACCTAGTGAAGAGGAGTTGAGAAGCCTTTCCCATCTGGAGTCGCCAGTTATCGCTTTAATTGTAAGGGGGAGGGGAAGGAGCCACGTGGCTTCTCGGCGAGTTGGAGTCCAGAGAGACAGAGAAAGAAGGGGTCCCCGGGTTAGACGCTATGGAGTCTCTCTGGATGGTGGGGATCCGTGGAGCCAAATTCCCTGGGCCCTGGGGTTTAGGTAAAAATCTGCTCTGCCCCAGTGAGATGCAGAGCACCCGGGACAAGAAGAGGGACACCACCGGGGTGAGGAGCAGAAAAACACCATTTATTCTAGAAACTACAGAAGCTTAAATACACTCTTGGACCAATCAAATCCAAAGGTCACAAACAAAGGGGTGCTCTTTGGCAAGAGCACAGTCTATTAGCATAGAATGGGGAAAGATGGAAGGGAGGGGTTGGAAGGTATGGAGATGCTCCTACAGAAATATTACTTGGCCAAAAATAAGTATGAAATTATGGCATTTTCCAGTAAATGGATGGAACTAGAGAATATCATGCTAAGTGAAATAAGCCAATCCCCAAAAAGCTGAATGTTCTCTCCAATATATGGATGGTGACTCAGAATAGGCGGGTGTAGGGGGAAGGGAGAAGGGGAGGTTCACTGGATTGGACAGGGGGTAGTGAGGGAAAGCGAGTGGGGATGGGAATGAGAAAAACAGAATGAATTGAACATATCTTCCCTATGTTCATCTATGAATACACGACCATCATAACTCTACATCATGTACAACCACAAAAATGAGAAGTTAGACTCCATGTATGCATGATATGTCAAAATACATTCTCCTGTCATGTATAACTGAGAAGAACAAATAAAAAATAAATTGACATTGTTTCTACTTTAATGCACATGGATTTGGGTTATTTTTAAAACATTAATTTTGTTTAAAAAAAACTATTTTTAGCTACAGTAATATAATGAAAACAATTTGTCAATCAATACATTTTTAAAAATTATTTTTGTTATCATCCCTCTTCTATCTCAAAATTTCCCTGTGTAGACAAATAAAATAAATTAAATGATTACACCATCCATAACCCTCCTTGTTCCAGAAGAGATTTAAGGCAATGTTAAAAAAAAAAAAAATACATGGAAGATTCCAGCTTTTAACTTCACTGCGTCAGATTTTTGGAGCTCAAAACCCATTTTAGAATTTGTCTTGCTTTTAGTTAAAGTGAGTAGTTTCAAACTAGAATCATTTTAGCTTTTGCTGCAAATACAAGTAGGATCACCAAATCATTTTTATTTCCTTTCACATTTATTCTAATTCATCTAACTCCTCCTCATTCCTAAGAAGCAAATTAACAAATATGGTGGGGAACAGCCGTCTCCAGGTACTTGCCGGAGGCTATTTGTACATTGTTTTAATTCAACAATCAACCACTCCACCAGCCATCAGTCCCTCCACAACCTGTGGCATGGTGTGACACTCAACTATGACAGGGTAGAGACAAGCTCATGACAAAGCCCTTTATCAAAAGATAAAGAGTGTTTTTGTAAAATGGTGCAGTTTTTTTGAGAAAAAATTCCAATCTGTTCAAAGGTACCTTCAAATCCGAAGGTGAGAAAGAGGTCTTTACTTCTCTGCTCTTGGGCATGAGCTGTGCCGGACAGGTGGTCAGGTCCCTGTTAGGAGGCAGTGATAGTGGTGTGGAATCAGTCCTAAGAGCCCCAGACGTGGAGAGCAGGTCCCCAGAGCAGACAGTGGCTGTCCCTCTCCGGCTCAGAGTCATCAGAGGGCAATGAGCCAATGCTTCTTGGTACTGGAGGTCTGGCAAGCCTGCCAGGGGCCTTGGCCAAGGATGGCTGGAACATTCCTAAAGAGAGCTTGCCACATGGTAGGTCCTGCCCTTGGTTTCCCCAAAGGCTAACCCTGAGACAAGGGCTCCAGCCCAGCTCGTTCCTTGGAGGTGACTGGAGGAGGCACAGCAGCCCATAGAGCAGCCAATCACTGGGGGTCACTGGCCTCCATACCACGGGGACCTCTCAGAGACCAGGATGGTGGGGCTGGAATTACACATCCCCAGCTCCCACCAGGTATTGCTGAGCTGCTCCAGGGCTGAACAGAGGTGCAATGTCCTTCTTTTGGTGACAGTGTTTTGTTATTTCTCTCCTTGCTGCCATGAACATCCTCAAATGAGTTCCTTGGGACATGTGTGCTGGGTTTCCTGGAGTCTGCACCTGGGGTTGGAACTGCGATGTGGTGGCCTGTGAGTGTCATCCACAGCACTGGAGATGGCCTGATCACTTTCTAAGACCACATTGAGTTCGCTGCCACACCTCCCAGGCAAGTGTGTGTTCCTGTTGAAACCCCATCCTTCTCCCCAGGGCTGCCTGTCCTTGACCCTTCTAGATGCTGCCAACCTGGTAGATGTGGCTTTAATTTGCATTGTCTTAATTACTGATGAGGTTGATCATCTTTTCATGGGCTGATTGCCCATTAGGAAGGCAGGCAGGAAGGAAGGCAGGAAGGAAGGAAGGAAGGAAAGGCTGGTATTGAGTGTGTGTGTGCGCGCATGTGTGTTGGGCTCTGTTCACTGTGAAGATTTTTGTCAAGTGGAACGCTCCCCGCTCCCTAGAGAAGGTACATGTGACAGTTATTAAATAGTGTCTTTTGGGGGACACTAGTAAAGATTTGAACCACTGTAATGCCCAAGTTTGAATAATAACCTCCTGAGGAAAATAACACGAGCCTTGTGTTGTCCAAACCCTGCACAGCCAAGGTCTGGCCCTTAACTGGCTCCTGGAGGGGAATCTCTCAGCCTTGGATGGCCTGCCTGGTAAGCGTCTTTGTTTACTTGGGAACCAGGACCAGGTCAGATAGTCCAGTAATGCGATTAAGAGTAGGGGCTTCAGGTCACATAGCTTGGCCTCTGGAGGGACTGGAGACTAGCCCCCCACACCGCAGCCCCATGCAGTACACACACCTATGATGCCTAAGTGACGTGCCCAGTCTCTGGGTCCTTCTCCTCCTGTCCAACGTCTGTGTTTTCCTCTTTCTCATCCATGAGAGCTGCCATCACCTACTATATAGCATCCACTGGAGGTTGGACAGCAAACATTTACTTCTCACAGTTCTGGAGGCTGGAAGTCTGACATTCGGGTATAGCAAGGCAGGTTCCGGTGCGGGCCCTCTCCTAGGTTTGCAGATGGAGTCTTCTTGCTGTATCTTCACATGGTGCAGAGAAACGGGGACAGAGTGTGTGAACCCAAGTCTCTTCTCATAAGTCTAAGCACCAGCATCATGATCTAATCGCCTGTGAGAGGCCCCACCTCCTAACACCATCGCCCTGTGGATCAGGGCTTCAACATACACATGGGGGGGCGGGCACCGACGTTCAGTCCATAGCAACCACTCGCCCCACATATCCCCATGCTAACCCCCCAGGACTGATCCACAATATCTTAAACTTTAATAGGGATCTGGGAGGCAGCATTTGCTACAAATAAACTGGCTTTTGCTGCATCAGCTATCTCTATGGCTCTAGGTTTACATCTCACAGTGTCATTTTAGAATCAGCTCAGCCACGATCAGCTTCGGCAGACACACACCAAGTGACTGGTTCTTTTTCTTACTGAGCCTGTTTAAATCCCTCAATTAATGACAACTTTTTCCTGTGCCCCTTTCCCAAGAGGCTATAACCTCAAAAGTTTCCACAAGCAAATAAGCACAAATGACACTGATTATCTTCTTTTTTTAAATCCAACTCAGAAGGTTTGCTTGAATCGGAAGAAAATTGCATTAAAAACAGAAGACATTTTAAGCAAAAGAAAGAGATCGCGAGACTATATAGTCTGTAATCCTGCTTTTGTCAAATCGAGGCACGTATTTGCATAGGAATAAATATGGAAGCGAACATCTTGAACATCTTAAGATGTGAACGGGCTCTCTGCGGGAGGAATATAAATGCGGGCAACTTTATGTGTCTTTTTGTTGAGTTTATTGTTTGATTGTTCTGCCACTGACGTGGGTTAAGTGTGAACGGAGAGCGGTGGCTGGACGTGGCCCTCCTTGGACATGGTCTGAAGGATTCAGTCACCACCACGCTGTCTGTTTCTGGTCTTCTGGGTGGACAGGGATGTTTCCCAGGAGGGCAAAAGACACACAGAAGCGGCTATCACTGAACTGAACTTGCTCTTTTATGTGTTAAACTTTGCCCCAAATCAACAGTGTTTTTTTTAACACCATTCTCTATTCTCCTTCTTTTATTTTTTAACTCCAAATGCCCCCTTTTCTGATGTTCAGAGGGAATGCATCTGAGAGAAGAAGTATCCAAACACATTCATTTTTATTGCCCAAGAAACACCTCGGTCACAGCCGTTCTCATCTGATTTATAAAATATATGCGATTTTCATTCCTCCTCAGTTGAAACATACATGCATTTTTTTTTATTATTGTCCAAGAGTCACTGAAAAAAAAATTACTTGGAACCTCTTTTGGTGGCAGACGCAGACAAAATGGAGCAGAGGTCTTGCCGGCCTCAGCTGAAACACCAGCAGTGTGAAACTTCCATGCACATGACAGCTGGGAACCATGTATCTCACACACAGGAAAGGCAGTGACCCCACCCAAGGGACCCCTGCCCCCTGTAAGTCTGCAACATGTGGAGCACAGGCTCTGTCTAATCCCTGCATACCCTACAGGCACTATGGCTGCACAGAAAGCCACCCCAAAACTTCAAGACCTAAGACTGTCAAATTATTGTGCTTTCACGGGCTGCAGGTCAGTAATTCAGGCACAGATCCTCAGGGGCAGCTTGTCCCTGCTCCTCCACCACATCTGGGGTCTCAGTGGGAAAGCCTCAAAAAACTCAATAGCCAAGCAGTGGAAATCTCTAGAACTTTGCTCCCCGATGCAGCAGCTACTGGCCACATGTGGCCTTTGAGCACTCTAAATGTGACTAGTGCAACCAAGGAACTGAATTGTAAACTTTATTTTCTATTAATTTAAATAAAATAATATGGCCGTAGGCTACCAGATGGTCAGCACAGGTCTAGAGTCAACTTCACGCGTGTGTCTGGCAGGTGGTTCCGGCTACTGACTGGACCTCAGTGGGGCAGGTGGCTTCAGTTAGTCCACTTTCCATCACTATGACAAAATAACTGAGGCAGTCAACTTATAAGGAAGAAAGGTTCATTTTGGCTCTGGCTCACATTTCCTGAGGCTTCAGTCCATGGTCACTTGGCTGTACTGCTTTGGGTCTGCGGTGGCACAGCATGTCACGGTAGGAGCTCACGGCAAAAGAGGGCTGCTCACCTATGGAGCCAGGAAGCCAAGAGAAAGACAGGAAGAGGCAGGGGTCACAAAATCCCCTTCAAATGCATGCCCCCCAATGACCTAACTTCCCCCCACTAGGCCCCACCTGCTAGAGTTCCACCACCTCTCAGTGGCACCACAGACTGGGGACCAAGCCTTCAACACACACCTGGGGAAGCATTTGAGATCCAAACCACAGCATGGCTGGAGCACTTACCTGAGACCCCTCCCCGGGGTCTCCAGCACAAGTGACCCCTGGCCCTCCCCATGCCGCTCCCTGGAGCCTTCATTCCAGAACCCAACGTGGTGCCTGCAACTGGGTAGAAGTTCAGTGGCTGAGCGAGACCCTCGGTGACATTACACCACATCACTCTGTGCCCTGAGAATCAGAGCATGTCCCAGAGCAGGAAAGAGAGAAACGAGGCTGGTCCTGGCCCCTTGCCTGCCCACCAGAGTCTGCACTTCCCACCTGGCCCACTCCAGGGGCCTCTCCAGGCACATCCCACGCTGGGAGCCAGGTTGAGCCTTGTGATTAAAGGTCTTTATACCACAGATGGCATGGACGGTGACTCAACAGACCGCTGTGTGTACAGGAGAAATCGCAGGTGCTATGTGTGGTATGTATGTGTACACGCTGCATGCATACGGGATATATTATATGCATGTTACATTTTATGCAATATCAGTAATATAACTAGTGTCATATACAAATTGTTATAAGTATGTTAATTGTAAATACATACACACATATATTGCTTATACAAATTATTTTATTAATTGTATTATGTGATACATCAATGGAGATGTTATTTTAAGGCATTGTGGCTCATGCAGTTATGGAAGCCAGGGACCCCCAAAATCTGCAGGGCATCTGATTGAATCCATGGGTGCTTAACTACTGAGCCACTTCCCCAGCTCCCCCAAACCTTTTTGCTTTTTTTAAATTTTGAGACAGGATCTTACTAAATTGCTGAGGCTGACCTCGAACTCGTGATCCTCCTGCCTCAGCCTCATGAGTTGCTGGGATTACAGGCGTGTACCACCATACCTGACTCATACAGCACAAACTTTTCTTTGGGAAACCTCAGGGATTTTTGTTTTGTTTTGTTTCGTTTATTTTTTGTAAAAGTCTTAAACTGGATAAAGCCAAGCTGAAGGGTAGGTAATCTCTGTCATTTAGTCAGTTGATTGCAGATGTGGTACCTGGTACCTCTGCAAAACCCGTAGATTAGGGCTGAATTAAATAACCAGGGGACATCAGCCCAGTCGAATCGACACATAAATCTAACCCAAGAAAATTCCAAGGACAGCATTGCCTGCAATTGACTTTTCCCCACACATGCTGATGTTAAAATTTAACTCCAACATATGCACAGCTGTATCATGTGCCCGCGAGAGTGGCACATGCTCCAGGGATTAGAATGCAGACATCTTTCAGGCAGCCTTTATTCAGCAGGGTAAATAAATCAGCTAGTGATTAAGAACAACGAATAAACTACTGTGCATAGTTTGTGGTTCTAAAAAGCAACATCTATCTATACATCAATATCTCACTTAACAACCTTAATTTACTTCTGGAAATTCCTGCATTGAGTGAAGAGTTATTACATGAAAAAAAAAAGTTTCCATTATTTCACAGGAGAAATTGCGACACCATCCATCCCAACTTAAGCTATCTAAACAATTGTCACAGATCAAGCATATATCAATTGAACAAGGAAAGCGATGTTATAAAATAACTCCTTTAAAGTAAATAAATACAGTTTGTCCATAAAGTATAATGTAATAAAGTTTTATTGTTCACTTCTCTTTTTTTCTCCTCCCTGTGCTTTGTTCATCCATTTTTCAATGTTTTTGAAAAATTGCACCGGTTACTCCAGGTGCACTTTAAAATAAAATCACCTTCAGGGCAAAATAAAGGCAAAACCTTGGAACTCTCTAAGAGAAAACGTGCGATCCACACCACAGAGGGACCAAAGGATTGTGGAAATCGCCACCTTCTGTTACTTTTGTGGGCAGATGGAGGAAAGGCAAAATTCTTTGGTGTGCAGTTACCTTTTATTATACCAATAGTCTCCAGCCTGAAACCGTGTCAAGTCGATTGTTATGTCCTTGCTTGAAACTTTAATATAACTAATGTCATATACACATATGTATATGTATATGATATATAAATATGCATTCTTTTTTTTTCTTTTTGGTACTGGGGATTGAACTCAGGGGCACTCAACCACTGAGCCACATCCCCAGCCCTATTTTGGGTTTTATGTAGAAACAGGGTCTCACTGAGTTGCTTAGCGCCTCGCCATTGCTGAGGCTGGCTTTGAACTCGCAATTCTCTTGTCTCAGCCTCCCTAAAGTGCTGGGATTACAGGCTTGCACCACCATGCCTGGCAAAATATTGCCCAGATAATATTGTTTCTTTTTGTACCAAAGATTGAACCTAGGGGTGCTTAACCACTGAGTCACATCCCCAGCCCTTTTTATATTTTTTATTTTGAGACAGAGTCTCACTAAATTGCTTTAGGGCCTCGCTAAGTTGCTGAGGCTGGCCTCAAACTTGTGATCCTCCTGCCTTAGCCTCCCGAGTGGCTGGCATTACAGGCATGCACCACCATGCCTGGCAAAATATTGCATCTTTATAGCATATTTTATTTAGTGTGCTTTAGGTGAAAACACACACACGCACATGAAGACATTTTTAAAAAGTGCTATGACACTCTGAAAGCCATCATGTCCCAAAGTCATCAACTGAAGCACCCTTAGGTGGTGCTGCTGTGGTGAGCAGTCTCCTGCAAGGCCATCCTGTGGGGCAGGAGCAAACACACCAACTTCTAAGGTGAGTTGGTGAAGCCAGTTTCTTCCCTGGCAACTTGATGGTAATCCCAATGTGGTCCTGTACAGATGGATTTCAGAGCAAACTGTTACCATCCCTTCTTCCGTGGCATCCCAGCTTCCCTTGCAGCTAAACCTGGCCCACTTCCTGTCCAATGGATCATGAGAGGAATTCCCTAGTCAAGAAGGATATAGAAGAAAAAAAAAAATCCCTTCCTTCTCTTGAACATAGTTGGGTGAACATATGATTTCTGGAGCTGTGGCAGCCATCTTGTGGCCATTAGGAAACTCAACCAAGGAAGAAAGTTGAGGATGACTGAGCAAAGAAAGAAAGTACATCCATCCATAATGAATTCATGATTCTACCAAAATAACCAATCCTGGAACAATTTACCAGTGGTTTTCTTCCATTAAAAGAGATTAAATGTCTACATTATTTAATCTTCCATTTTTCAGGTCTGCGGTTACTTTTAACCAACCTGTCCTAACTGATACAACATATCATAAATTTTTAAATAATCACTCTAGGCCTACCATATCAAAGGACATGATTTTAATGTGACATGTTTTATTTGTAGAATCAGTGAGTGAGGTATAAAAGTTTGAGTGAACCCTTTATCTGAGAGTCAAGGTCCAGTTACCACCACTTGATGCTTTTTTTGGTCAGGGATCTACATAATGTGAATCATGAACAAACACGTTCCCTTGTCTCCATTCAAATTCCTTAAAATTAATGTATCTTTTAGCACCAGGAAGCAGCAGAGGAAGTCAGCTATGCATTTCTGCGTTGTGCTGCTCACCGATGTCCTTGCAATACAAGTAGCTGCTGTGGAATAAGCTCCAACATAGTCTGCCACAGGTCACGCACCCCTAGCCCTTGGGGTTTGCCCTGCCGCAATCCAATCCTGTAACAGGGGCAGGGCAGAGAGCAAACACAAGACTTAGAATTGGGAATCTGGGGTTCAGGCCCATGCTCTGGGGACTGTGGTAGTCGGCTTTTCCTCCCTGTCACCAAAAGACCCAATAAGAACAATTTAAAGGGAGAAAGGTTTGTTTGGGCTCATGGTTTCAGAAGTCTCAGTTCACGGATGCATGACTCCATGCTGTGGGCCCAAGGTGAGGCAGGACTCCATGGCAGAGGAATGTGGCAGAGGAAAACAGCTCAGGACATGTGACCAGGAAACAGGGAGAGCTCTGCTCCCCAGGGACAAAAATACAAATCCCAAATTCACACTCCCAATGACCAACTTCCTCTAGCTACACCGCACCTGCCCACCATTACTGCCCAGTTAATCCATATCAGTGGATTAATTCACTGATTAGGTTACATTTCTCATAATCCAGTAATTTCAGCTCTAAAATTCTTGCATTGTCTAACAATAGAGCTTTTGGGGGACACCTCATATATAACACCTCATATATAATATTCTGTTCCTGGGCTCCAAAATGTCATGCCCATTGCACAAGGCAAAATACAGTTAGCCCATTCTGAGAGTCCCCCTAGTCTTAACAGTTCCAGCATTGCCCAAAAGTCCAAGTCAAATATCTCATCTGAGACTCAAGGCAAACTCATGGATGTTTTCCCCTGTAAAGATCAAAAGCAAAGTGACCTATGTCCAAAATATAAAGACACAGAGTAAACAATTCCATGCCACAAAAAAGAAATGGGGCCACAGAAAGAAGGATGGGACCAAAGCAAGACAGAAATCTAGCTGGAGAACAAGTCCTGTAGCTCCACATCCAGCCGCTGGGGCACATGGCATCATGATGTTCTCTCCAAAGGGTTGTGTATCTCTGCGCCTGTGGCCTTGCTAACTGAGCCCACATGGCCTCTCTCTCAGCTTGTTTCTCCTCCATCCCTGCAGCTTTCCTTGGTAGATGTCCCACGTTACTGGCATCTCTTAATCTCAGGGGTCTCCACTGAAGTTTCAACTTCTTTCTTGTGTCTTCACATATCACCCTCTAGGGGCATCCTACAGGGACTCTGAACCTTCTATGCTCTGCCCAACCTCTCAGGTCTGACCTTGAAACTCCAGCATCCTGTCTTCTTGCAGAACCAGCACCACGTTGTTGATGCCAACATCTGCCACCATCTTGAGCAGTAGCCACACCTCTTGGGACCATGGCTGCAGCAGCCACTGAGTGCATGTGTGATTCAGCCCCGTGGGACAACTTCCTGGACCCCACTGTGTAAGCAGGATAGTCCCATGGTTTCTCAAAGAAATTTTGACTTTTATACCTTTGAGCCTGAGATGCAGGTGGCTTAGTTAATTCCTGAGATGCCCTCGAGCTTTCTTCCTTATTCTTCCTGGGTAATGTACTTAGCATCTCTTTAGTGGCTGTAATGTCTTTAACAACCACAACTTCCTTAGCCCCACTTTTACTCACAACTTTCTGGTCAAAATGAAAGTTTTTAAAATCTTTCTGCTTTGTTTTCTGCTCCTGCAAACTTGACTAAAATCTTCCAGAACTATTCATGCTACTTCCTGAATGCTGTGTTGCCTTGAAATTTCCTTCACCAGATTTACTAGTCCATCACATTTAAATTCAGCCACAGAAGGGCTCAGGAGAAAATGAAGACACCTTCTTTGCCAGAACATAATATCAATTGCCTCTAGTCCAGTTTTCAATGGAGTCCCCCTTGTCTGGAACCTCATGAGCTTTACTGTCCAGTCCCATCAGCATTCTGGTCTTTGAGCTTCCACCAGAATTTCTAATCAAGTTCCATTTACAACATGCTAAAACTTTTCCAACTTGCATCTTTAAATTTCTCAAAATTTCTACTCCCCTACAAACCAGCTCTAAACACTTCTGAACCACATGGTCAGATTAGTCACAGCAAAGATTCCACTTTCTGGTACTAATTTCTGTTTCAATTGGCTCTGCATGGCTATAGCCAAAAGACCCAACAGATCAATTTAAAGGAGGAAAAGTTTGTTTTGGCTTGTTGTTTTAGAGTCTTAGTCCATAGATGGCTGACTCCATTGCTTTGGACCTGACATCACAGCAACCAGGAAGGAGAGAGAGAGCTTTGCTCACCAAGAACACAATATAGACCCAAAAGTCATGCTTCCTGTGATCTATCTCCTCCAGCCACAAGCTCAGAAATTGCCTTACAGATGTTAAATTATAACACACAGCTGAAAGCAGCAGAAAACACAATAAGAGCTCACTTATTGAGCAATAAGATAGGTAGTATTTGACTTTAACTCAAAAGAATTTTCAAGGATCCAAGATTATCTGTTCTTCTACTCTTCCATCTTAAAAATTTAGGCTTTTTGATTTCATGTCCATTGCCTCATATTCATAAGGTGGCTGTTGTAGCTCCAGGCATCATCCTTTATTTTTTAAAAGTAGGAACATATTTCCTATAATGATTCTCTCTTAGTATTGTCAAAGAAGGAAAAAGTTTGTGGAAGCCTCTTGGGAAATGTTACCATAAATCTCACTGGCAAGAACTGCAATATGTGGTGACCCACTGTGACAAAAACAAAACAAAACAAAAAAACTCCACAAAACTAAAAAAGCAACATCTGGTCATTTTTAACTTTCTGAAAAGGATGATAAATAAAAAAGAAGGTAAATGGGAATGGCTGTTGTCAGCTGTGAGTTTCCATTTTGGCCCAGGATTAAAGTTTTCCATTGTTCTCTGCAGAGCAACACACTCAACCTGACCCCTGTTTCTGACCTGGGACAAGTGACCCAGAACAGACAACCAGACAACATCCTCCAGCAGGAGCAGGGGTCAGCCAGCCTTCTGCAGAGATGGGATGAAACCTCCTGTTCTTACCACAATGGCCGAGGTGCTCACATCTCCCCAGGTCATTTCCCATTTCCCATTTTCCTGCTGGTGGCCACACACGACCGATGGCTACAACCCAAGGCTCCAGACGTCGGCTGAGCAAGTGACTGTGCTGCCCTTCTAGGCAGGGATATTTAGAATTGTTCAGCTTCACTCTCATGGTGCTGGGAAGATGCCCCCAAAGACAGCTGGGAGGCAGCTGGCGCTGGTGCCCTCTGTGTGGTGGCTGCTTGCCGTGCCAGCTACAGGGAGTGGACAGATGAGCCCAGCAAGGGATCTGGGTGACAGAAGGAAAACTCTTCTCAGCAGGAGCCCTCCCTGACTTAGGGGAGCCCATGCCCCTAGCAGTACTTCCTAAGGACTGGAGATGTGGTTTGGGTTTTCTCTAAGATTGGAAATCTAAGATCATATTGTGTCTGTTCCATTTGGGTATAAAGAGGAAGCCTGGATCACTTAACTTACTTGTTATTTACGGGTCATAATTTTAAATTAAAGAAATATCCTTTTTAGTTAAAAAAAAAAAGTTATATATTCCTAAAGGAAAATTGAAGAGCCTATGAGACAGAAATGTGAGTCATTCTACCCCAAATACAAAATAATCTTTGTGAGGAGTTAAACTGAATTGTACAGTTCTGGGGGCACTTAACCACCAAGCTACATCCACAGTCCTTTTTTTTATATTTTAGTTAGAAACTGGGTCTCAATGAGTTGCTCGGGGCCTCACTGCTGAGGCTGGCTTTGAAATCGTGATCCTCCTGCCTCAGCCTCCCAACCCGCTAGAATTACAAGTGTGCACCACCGCGCCCGGCACGTTGCAGCCTTTTCATCAAAACTCAAGTTGCCTTGGAGTTGATGACAGAGCCTCTGTATCCCTCCGGGGCTGCACCCCTGTGTACCTCCAAACCCTCAGTCCCCATGCGGAACCATCCAGGCCCTTGGTGTCTGCATCAGGCAGCAAGGGCAGCTTGATTCAGGAATGTGTTTCATTCTCCCTACACAGTGCCAGAAAGATCTGCTTCCTGCACAGGCATCTTTTATAGATATTTATTAGTTATACATGGACACAGCGTCTTTATTTTGTTTATTTATTTTTATGTGGTGCTGAGGATCGAACCCGGTGCCTCACACGTGCGAGGTAAGCGCTCTGCCCCTGAGCCACAATCCCAGCCCCCTGCACAGGCATCTTCCGGACGATGTTCTATCAGGTTTGCTTATTGATCTGGGGAAGAACTCCAGTACTTCTGTGGGAAGCTGGTCTACGTTTGACATTTTAAGAAGAGGAGCTGGGGGTGTTAAATACAATCATAAAAAGAAAAAGAACCCACGACAGGAAGAGAGGTCTGCAGCAGGAGCATCTGTCGGCACATTGGCATTCATACGCTTGCATCGGGAGACCCGGATGGCGGATGCTCATAAAACCCGTGGCAAAATGAATGATAGAATCTCACAGCCGGGAATGACCTTTTCAATCATCAGTCAACCCTCCACACGCTGTGCAAATCCTTACCACACTGTTCCTTATAAATGTGCATCTGGTTTCTGGAGGGTCGGGTGCTCTGCCGGAGCAGACGTGCAGCCAAGACTCCGCTGCAGGCCCCTCCAGCTGCCCCCAGCTCCTCCTTACCGCCTACCCAGCACCCATTGGTCCTGATGTAGCCTCAGGTCCTCTCCTTGCAATGCTGCTCCTGGGAACTCAGATTTGGTTTGCAAAACCACTGTTCCGGTCAGGAAGTAATCCCAGCAGCTCAGGAGGCTGAGGCAAGAGGATGGCAAGTTCAAATCAGCCTCAGCAACTTAGTGAGGCTGTACGCGACTCAGTGAGACCTTACATCAAAATAAAATGTTTTAAAAGGGCTGAGGATGCGGGCTGGGGTTGTGGCTCAGTGGTAGAGCACCTGCCTAGCATGTGCGATGCCCAGGGTTCAGTCCTCAGCACCACATAAAAATAATAAAATAATAAAGGTATTGTGTCCATCTACAACTAAAAAAATTTTAAATAAATAAAAGGGCTAAGGATGTGGCTCAATGATCAAGTACCTGTTTTAGTCCGTTTTTTGTTGTTGTTGTTGTTT
>PVHX01028219.1:0-18391 GCA_004024805.1 Geosciurus inauris | reverse complement strand
GTCCCACCCTTGGCTTCCTGGTATTGGGGGCTATCAGCACTTTTCGTCCTGCCTTCTGTTTCCTGGTATTGGTCCCTTCTTAGATTTCCTGAGCTAGGCCTGGCTACCTATTAGGGGAGGGGGAAGGGGTCTTTCTGAGGTCAGTCAGTTTCCTGAGCAAGTCCTGGCCATCTATTAGGGGAGGGGGAAGGGGTCTTTCTGAGGTCAGTCAGTTTCCTGAGCAAGTCCTGGCCATCTATTAAGGGAGGGGGAAGGGGTCTTTCTGAGGTCAGTCAGTTTCCTGAGCAAGTCCTGGCCATCTATTAAGGGAGGGGGAAGGGGTCTTTCATTACAAAAGAATAATAATTTATAAATTTCAAAATAGAGGCTAACAAAAAATTTGCTAGGCAAGCATCAAAATATTCTGGATGATCTAACTTGAAGAAGATTCTTTAAGCTATTCTTTTTCAAAAAGATAATATTATAAATTATATAAATTAAAAATCTTCCATATAAAACTTAAGCAAATTATAATATATGTTATATTATAGTTAACTGCTTCTTTACTATAAGATGACTAAAGATGTTCTAGAGCCCTTTCCATCTCTAAATGGCCTTAATCTCTCTGTTAAACTAAAAAATGATTCACCATTATGAGTTCATTATTATCTGCTCCTCAATAAAACACTCGTTTTGGTTAGCTTTATAGAAACTTGGTTGCCCATTTGCAGATGATTAGTATTTGTGAAATATAGTCTATAGTTTTAGTCAGCTTTTTAGTTGCAGTGGCCAAAAAACTGACAAAAACAATTTTAAGGAGAAAAAGTTTACTTGGAAGCTTATAGTTTCAGAGGTCTCAGTCAATAGACTGCTAGTTCCAATCTTTGGGGCTCAAAGTAAGGTTGAACATAATGGCAGGAGAGTGTGGATGAGGAAAGCAGCTGTGAACATGGCACCAGGAAGCAGAGAGAGATTTCCTTCAGCAAGGACAAAATATACACCACAAAGACATGTTCCCAATGACCCACCTTCTCCAATTACACTCTACTTGCCTATATTTACAACTCAATTAAATCCTATCAGGGAACTAATGCAGTTAAGGCTCTTTTAGCCTGATCATTTCACCTCTAAGCTTCCTTGCATTGTCTCACACATGAGCTTTGGGGAAATAACTAATATCTAAACCATAACATCCATGTTCTATTTTCATTTTTCTTTTCTTTTACTTTTTTTTTTTTTTTTTAGGGGAGAGGGGTACCAGGGATTGAACTCAGGGGCACTTACTCAACCACTGAATCACATCCCCAGACCTATTTTGTATTTTATTTAGAGACAGGGTCTCACTCAGTTGCTTAGCACCTCACTTTGCCTTAGGCTGGCTTTGAACTTGAGATCCTTCTGCCTCAGCCTCCCAAGCTGCTAGGATTACAGGGCTGTGCCACCTCTCCCTGCCTATTTTTTTTAACTCTTTCTTTTTTAAAATTAGTACCTATAGCACACATGATTGTGGGTTCAAAAGACAAATATTTATAGATATTGTCTCTCCCACCAATATTTATTCAAAAAATGGATAATTTACTTTTTCTTTTGTGTGTGTGTGTCTGTGTGTGTGTGTATGTCTGTGTGATCCTGAGGTTGAACCAGGACCTTTGCACAGGCTAAGCATGAGCTGTACCACTGAGATACCCACTGCCCCAACCCTTAAATCATCTCTAAGTCAAACCTAACTTATTATTATTTTTTTTTACCACATTTAACTTAAGAGAATGAAATGTTGCCTAATTGCTTTGGATTAGAAAGGGAAAAAATGAGTCTATCACAGAGGAAACTTATCTCCAAAGAACAGAATGCTAAGTTTGTACATTAGAATAGTGGCATTCAGTAACACAGGTGATGTTAGCTGATGAATAAAACAAGCAGTAAGTTAGAGTATATGTGTATTCCATGGAATATAATATCTTCATAATAATGAGGGTTTTAATAGTCTGAAATTAAAGGGAATCTCCAAAGAGATTTTAATTCTGTATATGAATTGTGCCAAGAAAATTGATACAATAGCATATTATCTTATTCCAAAAAAGAATGAGGCAACAGAATAGTGTCCATATAAAGGAGGGTAAGCACAGATAAACTACATATAAAACCAAATAGAATGCCTTATTTTAATCCCACCTGTGGAAAGGTATAAAGGATTTGTTTAGAAAGTTTGAATATTATGCCAGATTTCATGGCATATTTTGCTCTACACATGTTTTTCATATATGCTATTAAAGTTATAAAGTCACAAAATGTGGATTTAATTATTTCTATCATCATTGTCATTTCAAGATCCCAACTTGGACAATCACACAGAACCACAGAGAACTATTCCAATTGGCCAGAGTTTGAAGATAGTGTCTGAAAGCCTACCCATGAGATGAAGTTGTGCAGGAAAAATCTGACTCCCCAATAAGATAGGATATGGGGAACAGGGCTTAAAAAGACTCAAACAAGCCAAAATTAAAGGTGAGATAGTAAAAGGAAATAAAGTGTTGTGATAAAGAAAAATGTTCTAATATTCTAAATATGCTTTTCATATGTAATGACCTATTCTTAAATTCTGCCTCATTATAATAAATATAAAAATTTAATAATTTATATTGTTTGCTGGTCATATCATGGCATTATATTTGTTCTTTTAATTTTAATTTTAACCTGTTTTCCATAAGAGTTACAGGGTCTCTTGCAGACAGCATATAGGTCATTATTTCTTATGTTTTAACTAAGTGGAGTATTTGCATTAAATGTGATAATTGATGTGGTAGAACTTGAATTTTCATGTTGCTATTTGCTATTTCTTTACCTTTATAATTTTTTTTTATTTTTTCTTTAAAACTAATACTGAATTAGTCCAGTATTCTTTGAATTTATTTTATTTCCATGTTTTCTTGATTATTGTCTTTTTAAAAAAAAGTTTGCTTTTTTTTGTCTCATTAGCTGTTACACTGTTTTTGTTGTGGTGGTGATGATGGTAGTTTCTGCTCTTGTTGTGATTGCTTTAAAATTTGTAATAGGTTATTTATTTATTTGTTTATTTTTATTGGGGATTGAACCCAGGGGCACCTAACCACTGAGCCATATCCTCAGCCTTTCTTTATATTTTATTTAGAGACAGGATTTTGCTGAGTTGCTTAGGGCCTCACTAAATTGCTGAGGCTAGCGTTTGAAATAGCTATCCTCCTTCCTCAGCTTTCCAAACCTCTGGGATTACAGGCATGCACCACCACCCCTGGCTATAATAGGGTTTCTTAATAGCAGTACTATTGAAAATTTATTCCAAATAATGTTTTATTGTAAAGTCTTAGAAAACTTACAACAGTATATTCTTGTTTCCCAGTCATTCTTTATTTTATTGACATCACATAGTTTATTTTACATATATTAAAAATTAACAATGTGTGGTTGTAATTTTTACCAATAATCATTTAAATAATTTTAAAACCAAATACAATATATTTGCCTGCTTATTAATATGCATTTTTTATTAGTATGATTTTTCTCCTTTGTTGTATACATAGGTTTCCATTTGAAATCAATTGTTTTCTGCCTGGATCATTCTTTAAAGTCTACCTCTCTTGTGATGAAATTTTCTTAGGTATATTAAGGAGTCTTTGCTTTAGTTTTATTAATTACATATATTTCCTCTGCACATAGATTCTAGCCTAAGGAATTTTTTTGTTTTGTTGTATTTTCTGTATTCAAACATGCTGGCATTTATATATTTATTTTTCTGCTTTATTTTTTACTAACTCTGACTGATTTTAAGATTGTATATTTAATCTCTGGTTTTAAAGATTTTGACTATGAGAACTGTTGGTATAGTTTTATTAGTGTTTCTTGTACTTGAGTTTCATTGAATTTATTTCATCTCAGGTTTATAGTTATAAGCAAATTTGAATTATTTTGTCCCTTATGTCTTTAAATGTTTTCTTTCCTCTAATTTCTCCTGCAGAAATCATGATTAAGCCCTATCAGATAATGTTTTGTTATTTATTTTCTTATTTTTATTTTGGTACTTCCTTTTTATTTACTTATTTTTTTAATTAGTTCTAATCAGTCATACATGACAGCAGAAAAGCTTTTCAATGCATTGTACACAAATGGAGAAGAGTTTTTCATTTCTCTGGTTGTACATGAAGTATAGTCACACAATTCATACAATTATTCATGTACCTAGGTAATGATGTCCATCTCATTCCACCATCTTTTCTACTCCCTTTCCCCCTTCCCCTTCCCATTTGGCCCATCCAAAATTCCTCCACTTATTTCATGCACTCCCCATTATGGATTGGCATACACTTATCAGAGAAAACATTTGACCAATGGTTTTTTGGGATTGGCTTATTTCACTTAGCATGATAGTCTCCAACTCCATCCATTTACCTGCAAATGTCATAATTTTATCCTCTTTTAATGCTGAGTAATATTCCATTGTGTGTATATACCACAGTTTCCTTATCCATTCATCTATTGAAGGGCATCCAAATTGGTTCGACAGTTTAGCTATTGTGAATTGTGCAGCTATAAACATTAAGGTGGCTGCATCACTGTAGTATGCTGTTTTGAGATCCTTTGGGTATGGACCAAGGTCTGGGATAACTTGGTCAAATGGTGGTTCCATTCCAGGTTTTCTAAGGAAACTCCATACTGCTTTCCAGATTGGTTGCACCAATTTGCAGTCCCATCAGCAACATATGAGTGTGCCATTCCACCATATCCTTGCCAACATTTATTGTTACTGGTATTCTTGATAACTGCCATACTGACTGAAGTGAGATGAAATTTTGATTTGCATTTCTCTAATTGCTAGAGATGTTGAACATTTTTTCATATATTTGATGATCAATTGTATATCTTCTTCTGAGAAGTGTCTGTTCAGCTCCTTAGCTCCTTTATTGATTAGGTTGTTTGTTTTTTTGGTGTTGAGTTCTTTATATATCCTGGAGATTAGTACTCTATCTGACATATATGTGGCAAAATTTACCTCCCATACTATAGGATTTCTCTTCACCTCATTGATTGCTTTTTTTTTTTTTTTTTTTTTTTTTTTTTTTTTTTTTTTTTTTTTTTTTTTTTTTTTTTTTTTTTTTTTTTTTTTTTTTTTTTTTTTTTTTGCTGAGAAGCTTTTTAGTTTGAATCCATCTCATTTATTGATTCTTGATTTTACTTCTTGTTTTTTAAGCATCTTGTTAAGGAAGTTGGGGTGTAATCTGACATGATAAAGATTTGGGTTTACTTTTTTCTCTATTAGGTGCAAGGTCTGTGGTCTAATTCCTAGGTCCTTGATCCACTTTGAGTTAATTTTTGTGCATGGTAGGATATAGGGGTTTATTTTTATTTTGGTGCATATGGATTTCTAATTTTTATAGCACCACCTGTTGAAGAGGCTATCTTTTCTCCAATGTATATTTTTGAAGCCTTTGTACAGTATGAGATAACTATTTATGTTTGGTTGTCTCTGTGTCTTCTATTCTGTACCATTGGTCTACCATGTCTATTTTGGTGCCAATAACATGCCATTTTTATTACTATAACTTTGTAATGTAATTTAAGATCTGGTATTGTGATGATTCCTGCTTCACTCTTCTTGCTAAGGATTGCTTTGGCTATTCTGTGTCTCTTAATTTTCCAAATGAATTTTATGATTGCTTGTTTTTTATTTCTATAAGGAATAACATTGGGATTTTAATTGGAATCACATTGAATCTGTATAGCATTTTAGGTAGTATGGCCATTTTGACAAGATTAATTCTGCCTACCAAAGCATGGGAGATCATTCCATCTTCTAAGGTCTTTTTCAATTACTTTCTTTAGTGTTACATAGTTTTAATTGTAGAGGTCTTCTTTCACCTCTTTTTTCAAATTGATACACGAGTTTTTGTTGTTGTTGTTGTTTAAGGCTATTGTGAATGGGGTAGTTTTCCTAATTTCTCTTTCAGAATTTCATCATTCATGCATAGAAATGCATTTGATTTATTGGTATGAATTTTATAACCTTCTTCTTTGCTGAATTAATCTATTAATTCTAGAAGTTTTCTTGTGGATTTTTTGGATCCTCAAATTATAGAATCATATTGTCAGCAAATAGTGATAGCTTGAGTTTTTCTTTTCTTATTTGTAGCCCTTTAATTTCTTTCATTGGTCTAATTGCTCCTATCAGAGTTTCAGGAACTATGTTGAACAGAAATAGTGAAAAAAGGGATCCCTAGCTTGTTCTTGTTTTTAGAGGTAATGCTTCTAATTTTTCTCCACTTGGGATGATGTTGGCCTTGCATTTAGCATAGATAGCTCTTACAATATTGAGGTATTTTCCTCCTATCCCTTGTTTTTCTAGTGTTTTGAACATGAAAGGGTATTGTATTTTGTCAAATGCTTTCTCTGCATCAATTGATATAATTATATGAATCTTATCATTGAGTCTATTGATGTGATGAATTATGTTTATTGATCTCTGTATGTTGAACCAACATTATATCCCTGGAATGAACCTCACTTTGTAATTGCACACTATTTTTTAATATATCTTTGTATGCAATTTTCCAGAAATTTATTGAGAATTTGTGCATCTATATTCATCGGGGATATTGGTCTGAAGTTTTCTTTCCTTGATGTGTTTCTGATTGATTTTGGTATAAGGATAATACTAGCCTCATAGAATGAGTTAGGAAGGGTTCCCTCATTTTTTATTGCATGGAATAATTTGAGGAGTATTGGTAATAATTTTTCTTTGTAGGTCTTGCAGAAGTCAGCTGAGAACCTATCTGTTCCCAGGCTTTTCTTTGTTGGTAGGCTTTTGATGACATCTTCTATTTCCTTGCTTGAAATTTATCTGTTTAAATTGTGTATGTCCTCCTGATTCAGTTTGGGTTGATGATATGCCTCTAGAAAATTGTTGGTGTCTTTGAGGTTTATAATTTTAATGGAATATAAATTTTCAAAATAGTTTCTGATTGTCTTCTGTATTTAAATATTGTCTGTTGTGATATTTTCTTTTTCATCATGAATTTTAGTAATTTAAGTTTTCTCTCCCCTTTTTACATTAAGGTGACTAAGGGTTTGTGAATTTTATTTATTTTTTCATAGAACCACATTTTTTCTTTTGTCAATTTTTGAATTGTTTCTTTTTTTTCAATTTCATTGATTTACATCCCAAATTTAATTATTTTCTGTATTCTGCTACTTTAGATGTTGATTTGTTTTTCTTTTCCCAGGGTTTCAAGATGTAATATCTCATTGCTTATTTGTTAATTTTTTCTTCTTTTAATGAATGAGCTTAATGCAATGAACTTTTTCTTATTACTGCCTTTATAGTGAGATATTGATATTTTGTATCTGAGTTCTCATTTACCTCTAAGAATTTTTTATCTCCTCTCTGATGTCTTCTGTTATCCATGCATCATTCAATAGTATATTGTTTACTTTCCAAATGTTGGAGTAGCTTCTATTTCTTGTTTTATCATTGATTTCTAATTTCATTCCATTATGGTCACATACAATGCAGTGTAGTATCTCTATTATATTTTGTATTTGCTAGGACTTGTCTCATTGCTTAACATGTAGTATATTTTTGAGAAGGATCTATGTGCTGCTGAGAAAAGTATATTTGCTTGTTGAAGGATGGAATATTCTGTATATGTCTGTTAGGTCTAAATCATTGATTGTTTTATTGATTCTATAGTTTCTTGTTTAGTTTTTGTTTGGAAGGTCTATCTAGTCATGAGAGAGGTGTGGTAATGTCGCCCAGTATTACTGCATTGTGATCTGTTTGATTCAGTCTTTTGAAGGCAGCATATTGTTGGGTCGTTTTATTTTTTTAATTCAATCTGTCAGTCTGTGTCTTTTAATTGATGAATCTAGGCCATTCACATTCAGTTTTATTATTGATATATGATTTGTATTCCCAGTGATTTTACTTTATTTTTTGTTTTTAACTTAACTTGGTTTTTGTTTTGAATGGCCTTTCTTTTAATGTAATTCCTCTCTTTGCTGATTTTCTCTGTTGTTTTTCATTTCCTCTTCATGGATTATTTTGCTGAGAATGCTCTGTAGAGCAGGCTTTCTCAGTGTAAATTGTTTTAACTTCTGTTTATCATGAAACATTTTTATTTTATCATCAAATATGAAGCTTACTTTAGCTGGATATACGATTCTTGGTTGGCATCCACTTTCTTTCAGAGTTTGGCATATGTTGTTCCAGGATTTCCTGGCTTGGAGGGTCTGGGTTGAAAAATCTGCTAAGATACAAATTGATCTCCCCTATGTGTAGTCTGATTCCTCTTCCTTGAAGCCCTTAAAATTCTCTCCTTGTTCTGCATGCTAAGCATTTTTATTATAATGTGGCTTGGTGTAGATCTGTTGAACTTTTGTACATTCGGTGTCCTGTAAGCCTCTTGTATTTGATTTTCCAATTTATTCTTCATATTTGGGAAATTTTCTGATATTATTTTATTGAAGAGATTGTGCATTACTTTGGTTAGAATCTTTATGTCTTCCTCTATCCTAATAAGTCTTAGATTTGATTTTGTAATGCTATCCCATAATTCTTGAATTCATGGTTTCTTACCATCTTCACTGTGTGGTCAACTTTATTTTCAAGATTGTGTATTTCACCTTCATTTTCTGAAGTTCTGTCTTCCAAGTGCTCTAGACTGTTGATGATGCTTTCTATTGAGTTTTTTTATTTGTTTTATTGTTTCCTTCATTTCAAGAATTTCTGTAGTTCTTTTTTTTTTTTTTTTACAGAATCTCTATCTCTTTCTTAAAGCAATATTTTGCTACCTGTATTTGCTCCCTTATCTCTTTGTTGGAGTGATCAATTTTTTTTCCCATTTTTGCTCACTCTGTGAATTCTTTAATTCACAGATCATTGTAATTATGTACACTCTGAAGTCTTTATCTGATATTTCATCAGCTGTGCTGTCAATGGATTCTATTATTGTAGTATCTTGGTTTGTTTGGGGTACTTTCTTCCCTTGTTTTTCCATGTTGTCTACATGTCTTCCTTTCTTGCAGTGAGAATCTGAGCTATTACAATTTCAACTCTATAATCTTGTAGTGTCCCTGCAGATTACCTGTACTTCACCTTGGTGTTCGGCTTCTAGTCCCTGGCTGATGTCCTAAGATGGATGCTACCACAGGTTAAGATGGTGGCAGAGGTAGTGAAGGTAACTCAATATAGCAATGGAGGTGTTCCAAGATGGATGCAACCACTTTCAGAGATGGAGCTGAAAGGGCAGGACTTACAATGGCTTTCAGAGATGCAGTGCTATGGCATGCTGTGCTGCAACAGGCAGCTGCCTCCAGGCCCTATCTCTTGTTCCAAAGTGGAGACTACTACATGCTGGATGGCTATGGCTATGGCTGTAGTGTCTCAAGATGGAGGCAGGCCAGGAGAGCAATGTGTTGATAAATGGGGAGCCACAGCAATGTCCTCTGCTCTGCACAGGGGTGGTCCTGGGCCTGGGCTCTAACAGAGATCTGTGGGGTCAGTTCTGGGCCTGGCCTGGGCCTAAGTCTGACCTGGGCCTGGGCTCTTGCATTGTTCAGGAATCTCTTGGTCTGAGGTCTGGGCCTGGGCTTCTGAGTGGGTCCACAGGGGTGGTCTATTTTGGTTCTTTCTAAATGTATGTGTAGGAGCCTGCTTTCCTCTGTAGTATCTGAAGCTCTCTGAATCCTATTTAGAGTGTCTCCATTTTAAGCAGTGTATTTATCCTTAGTGATTGAATTTGAATTTTTGATCCTCTCCATGTTTCTATCTAACATGTTCTACCTTTTATCTAACCTCTGATTGTATAGGGTAGTTACAACAACTCACTGGCTCTTTACTCAGCCATGCACTATCTCCTATTAAGCTCATCAAATACATCCTTAATTCCTGCTTCTGCATTTTTTGAGTACTGACAGGTCCTCTTGACTCTTTTTTAGGGCTTCATCTCCGCTTAAATTGTCCATCTGTTCTTGCATCTTGTCTTCTTTTATCATGAAAGTCTTAATATATTAATTGTAGTTATTTTACATATCAAACTTTGAGTTTCTTGTTTTACAGCACTTGTGTCATATGTAAATAGGCTTATGATACTTCTCTTTTTTTCTGTTGTTGTTTGTGTTATTTTTTGCTTGTGTGTGTGTTTCCTTATAGCATGGCTTTTATTTGTTAAAAGTCAAACATGATGTAATAAATGATAGAAACTGAGATAAATAGTTCTTTAGTAGTGAGTTTTATATTAATCGGACTAAAGTTTTGTTATGCTTAGTGTTTGGTGTATCCATAGGGGCCAGAGGCTTCACATTTTCTCCAGAGTCTTTGTTTTTATCCCTCCTATCAATTCTGGGCTTCCTTAAGTACACTTCTGAAAGTTGCAGCACTTTCTGCTATAATCCACTATTATTGTACTTGAGTCTTATTTCTTTGTTGGTAAGGTACATGTGGGAAGAAGTATTCTATAATCTTATGATTAAACCACAGTCTTAGTGTGTCTGTGTCCCTGGAAGGTAATATTCACAAGCATTTCTCAGCATTTTTCTCACACTTAGAAGAGATAGGAAGTCCCAGGGTGCAGATATTGGAAAAGTTTCCTTCCTCCAAGTGGAATGAATATCTGCTAGTCTTAAGAAGATGCCCCAGTGTATTTCATCCTATTTACACTTTCCTACCTCTATCAGAGTTTACCTACCTTTTTCATATATTCACCCTAAGTATTTCCAATGTGTCCTTCCAAGTAGGAAAACCCAGGATAGTCTGAGATGCCCACTCTAAGCTAATATCTCCCATGCTGATCCACATGAAGATTCTAGCAATTCACTATAATTATCATTTCACTGTTCTTATCATTTGTTGGCTCCATGAAATTTTGCTTCAGCTGAGTAGATCTTAGCTGACATTTTCTGCCTTCTGTTTTTACAGATTTTCTCATCATGGTTTGCCCATGACTGCAAGTCTCTGACTTTTAGATGGTTCTGATTTTTTTTTTAATGGTGAAATGATGATGTTCTTCCTACCTTTTACACAACAGAGCTGAAGCTAGGCACTTAATAAAAGTTCGTAAAACATTTTTGTACTAATTTTAATGTCTCTGTTATTTCAATATTGGTTTTATTTTACTTGATTTTCTTTTCATTGTGTAGCTTTTTTTTTATTCTTTGCATGTCTGATCTACTTTTGACAATCAAGATTTGCTTTGTTATAAAGGTGAACAGTTTAGTTTAGACGTCATCATCTCTAGTCTTGAGGAGTTTCACATTATTCTACCCCATACTGACTGGACTGTAATTTATTCTACTGTGGTGGGTTAAAGCATGAACTAATCTTCATGCTCTATGAGTTCCAAGACTGAAACTTCCGCATGGCTCTTTATGCCATCTTGGGTACTTTCCTTACACAAATGTGCTCATCATAACTTAGATAAAGATTAAAGGCAGACTCTCTATAGATTGTTGGAGATATATTTCTCTAAAAGTCTATTTTTTCCCAGCACTTTTAATCTTCATGGAATTTTCTATGTGTTGATAACAGAGCCCCAGGTTCTGCCTGGATTCTCCCTCCCTGAGCTGACTGTGGAATTTCTCTTCAGGTAGTACACTGTGACAGTCTTAAGACTTGGCCTAGTTCCCAGGGATGCTGTTACATTCCAAAATCTTGGATTGTTTTAAGCAATAAAAAAAATTTCTCTTTCAAAGCTCCAGAGGCTAGAGGCTTAAAATCAGAGTGTTGGCAAGATCATGCTGACCCTGAGTCCCTGGGGAAGATACTTTTACACTTTTTGTGGTTACTGGAAACCTTTGATATTCTTTGGCTTTCGGTACCATAATTGCCAATTTTTGTGTCCTTGGGCACATGGTGTTTTCCCATTTAACATTGTGTCCAAATTTTCCTCTTCTTATAAGGACGAATTAGAATCCAGACTTAGTCACAATAGCCTCATCTCAACCTGATGTCATCTGTAAAAACTCTATTTCAAAATAAGGATCACATTCACAGTTTCTAGGTAGATATGAATTCGGGGGAGATAAGATTTAATATACCACAGGCTTAATTTTTTTCTTCCATATATCTAAGAATCATTGTCTGAACACTGTCACTGAATTTTTTTCCAGTTTTCTGTAGTTGTAAGTGGAATGGTAAATTTGATTCCTTTCACTTTCTCTTAACCAGAAGCAAAAGTCCTCCTCTTACTTTTTAACCACTACAACCCCAGTGTTCTAATTTGGGTTCGCTGCCAAATTTTCCTTTAAGAAGGTATTCCTTTTCCTAAAAGCTGACTTAAATACAAAGAAGAAAGGTAAAAGATATAAACATTGAATACAGATTGTGGTGGGCAGATACTGAAATGCATTAACTAAAAATAAAATGAATTAACAAACTGATATATTAAGAAAATTATTGTTGTATAGAATTTGTACCTTGTGCTTTGAGAAAGAAATTATGATAGCATATATCAAATATATACAGTGGAAGGAAAACACATAATAAGATTTTCATGGAAGAGTTTGTACAGTAGTGTAAGACTCTGAATCATTTTGGGGCAATGTTATTATAAAGTATGGATGACATCAAGTCACTGCTAAGGCTAGATTGCCATAATTAGCCAAGGCACTGGGGCAAGAAGAAAGTATTACAAATTTCTAACAACATGGAGTTATTTTGAGAGAGGGTCTCACAAAGTTGTCAAAGCTGATCTTGAACAATAGCTGAGTGTTGGATTATTAGAGCTATAACCAATTAATGATTACAGTATTCAGGAATATTTTCTGAAGATCTGCTCACTTTCCTTATTGGGAAAGCAAAGTGGAGTAAACAGCCTATAATGAATTAGCAATATGACTATGATTAACATTATTCTTTTACTCAGAAACTACTACATTTTTATTAGACACCTCTATCTCTTTTTTTTCCCTATGATGTCAGACTTTTATAACATGAAGAATCTTTGAATCATTTTATGCGTTTTGGAGTGGAGACAAAATATTATAACTGAGTGGCCCAAACCTTTTGATGTCTAATACAATTCTGGATTTTAGAATTGAGAAATAGTTTATGAGTAAAGATTTTTTCTTAAGCAAAACAGAAAATATGGCTGTGTATAAAATGCTGAAGAAAATGAGTCTTGTTAAAAATGAACTTAGAGATGTCATTCATGTAACATTTTTCACAATAGTTTTTGATACCTAGAGAGGAGAATGTAACTAGAAAAATCATTTTATTGATGAAAAGTAAATAAACCTTAGCTTGGCTTTGGAAATTTCCAAGAAGGGAAAGTGATCACATCTGTTCATCTGGAGAAACTATGGATTCTTCCATTTAGCTAAATGTCCTAAATATTTTTTCAGTATAAATAAATCTGTTTTCATATTTGTAATCAATCACAATTTCTAACTTAGCTAATTGTTGGTATTTTATGACCCTTTTATTAGAATGTATTTGGTGATTCTTCATACACAAATTAGAGGTCATGGAATACCTAAAATTCAAGATAATATATTAAATATTCTATTCAAAGACTTTAATTACTAAATGACGTATACTCTATCCAAGCAGGAAACATGGATTTGTAACAATTGCACTTACAAAGCAGTGTGATAAAGACTACATCACTTGTTTGAAAAGTGTTGATTCAAAGAATACGAAGGGCTAATTTTGCCTAGATTACATGGTTCTAGACAACTTTCAATTTGTGCCTTAAGCAATAAGTATATTATCCACCCTCAACCCCCATACAGAGATGTGGGAAATTAGCATTCAAAGATGACAGAACAGAATGTGTAAAATTCATGCTAGAAAGAATGACACAGGATACATTTTTAGGGAGCGGCAGAACCCACACGCCTGTAATCCTAGCTCCTGGGGAGGCTGAGGCAGGAGAAATGCAAGTTGAAAGCCAGCCTCAGTAATAGTGAGACACTAAGCAACTCAGTGAGACCCTTTCTCTAAAACAAAACACAAAATAAGGCTGGGGATGTGGCTCAGTTGTCTAGAACCCCTGAGTTCAATTTTCAGTACCAAAAAAAAAAAAAAAAAAGACTATAAAGGATTCAAAGCTAAAATGGAAAATAGGAAAAGTATGTTGAGCGTGGTTGTGAAGCACATTATATGATATTTTGATTTGCCTTAATGATAATACAATGCAAAATGGAGTTCAGTTTGAGGGTTATACTCTTAACATGATAACAGGATTCAGTTATTCTTATTAAAAGTTTTTTAATAGCTGTTGTTTGATGTAAGGAGCCAGAAGAAGAAACCAATTAAACAAGTGCTCAAAACTGCCAGCAAAATAATTGATATATTTATATTAAATAATATGTAAAATGATTATTTATAAATAAATCATAGTTCTAATTTGTCCTCTTCTCTTGAGGTGAGATCAAATGACATAATTAGACATGAAATTTACCTAACAAAAGAAATGTTTTATTATATAGATAATGAGTCCACCTGTAATCTTAGGTACTTGAGAGACTAAGGCAAGAGAATTTCAACTTTCAAGGGCAGACTTGGCACCTTAGTGAGACCCTCTCTCAAAATAAAAACAAAAAGTATTTGGGATGGAATATAGCTTAATGGTGGAGCACCACTGGGTTCAATCCTCAGTACCAAAAAATCAAACAATCAAAAATGAAAACAAAAGGATAAATCACATGGTAAGATTTTATCTTCAATTCTTTTTATGTACACCTTGTTGAGGGAAAATATGAATCTAAATTTTCTTCTTAATTATATATTCATGAAAACCACCTATTTTAGGGAAGTACATAGAAAATTAAAGACAGAAGTTCATGGTCTCATGAATAAGAAATTTTGGACTGCTATGTCTCCTGTGTAATTATTCTTCCCTTATTCTTCTCAATAATAATTTATTTGTAATTTTAATGATTGAATTTTATAACATTATTAAATTTATGGGCTTTGGAGACAAATGGAAATGGGTATAATTCCTAGTTCCATTTATTTTTTGCTTTGTGATGGCATGAGGGAAGTATAGCAGTCATTTCTAGGCCCAGGGGAATTTTGATTAGGAAATAATAATCAGTGTTAGCAAAGCTTGGAGTTACTAAGCACTGAGATACTCGACCTTCTGAAGACCATACCTCTAAAATACATTGAAAGACTTAAAATAGTTTGATTCCAAGTCAGAGTGAGTCATCCATAATACACCATGGTCCTTGAGTGAATCCAAAGAGCTCTGTATAATGATATCAGTTGTCAAAAGTAACTAGGAATTCCAGCAGAGAAAACCATGCCCACATGGAATGAGGATTTTCCTCAAATATATAATGGAAGACATATATATGGTGGAAGACAATGAATTTCCAAATACTATGACACTAGGTTGTCACTTCCTTTTATTTCAATGTGGAAACATGCACATGGACCCAATCCTAAGCAAATAAATAGCCCCATTTTAGAAGAGTTAATGAGAGGTGAGGCATAGCTAGGATTTGTTTGTTATTGTTTTGTTTTGTTTTTTTCCTAAGTGAGAGGAATCAGTATCCTCAGGAGTGGGTATCTCCTGAGGATACTGAGAGCCTCAATAGTATCCCATATGCTTTAATGTGAGAGAATATTTAGTTAATTATCTTCATTTCCCTAGCAATTTTTTGAGTAGAAAATTAGGGAAGAATTGGTATTAACATAAAAAAATTCTAAGACTTTTGTTTTATTTGTGAATTTGAGTTGTAATATTAATATGCAAGCCCTTCTATATAATTATCTATTTTCCTGTCAGTTTTTCAAACCAGTATATACATTCCTTGATTCATAAACTATGCCTTTTCCATTTATATAATACCAATGTCTACTTTGGGGCTAGTCTAATACCAAGCATACAATAATTATTCACTATTAAATGTTCAAATAAAGAAATATTTAACAAAAAGGAAATAGTTATTTTGTAATTTCTACCAGCATATATTACAGCATAATAATTGCTTACAAATCTATAATATTTAATGCTATTGGGGGGGAATTAAATGATGCAGTGACATGACAGTAGTCCTTATATTTTAGTAATTGTCCTCAGGCAGTAACCCAGAGGAATGATTTTGAAACAAACAGATGAGCAATCAAGAAAACAAAATTAAAAGAAAGTTACAATAGTAATTGTAAATGCAAAAATCACTATCACTTTCTAAATCATATTTTATTGAAAATATGTAATATTTCCCTTATTCTTCTTATATAATAGATGTATTAATGGTTATTGATGGAAATTTTTTTCATTTTCTTCTCTGAAACATTTACATGAAACTTTCTTCTCTGAAAGAATGTTTGCACAATGTTACAGGAAATTTATAATCTTTTAAGAGATGAAGAAAATGTTACTGGAAAACAAATTCCTATTCCAAATGGTGCTTTTCAAAAAGTCTTATATTTTAATGTGGCTTCCCAAACTAACTCAAAAAATAAATTAAAGATTATTTTTAAGAATTGTGAGAATGTAAATTAAATCATTTAGCTCCTCCCTTCCTTTCTCCTTGCTTTGCTCTTCTTTTTCTTCCCTCCTTCCTTCTTTCCTTTCTTGCTTCCTTCATTTCCTCCTTTCTTCCACTTTGACAAATGATTAATAAATAGCTGGAGGCTACTAGAAGATAAGCTCTCATTGGTGATATTTATTGATAACTATTGTGTAAATATTTTGCAATGCTTAATTTCAAGTTACCAAACTGTTGTCAAAAGCTAGCAAAATTCCTGAAATTTGAATATTTACTGTAAAAAGCAGTTCAATCTTATTTCATTATACAGCTTACTTTAGAAGGATTTTGAGGAATGCAAAAGAGGAATATTGGAATGAAATTGGCCAAACTATGCTATCTACATATGTGAATATACCACAGTGAATTTCACCTTAACATATTTTATAAAACACTATTTTTTTAAAGTATAAATAAATAGAAGAAAGACCAGCAGAATAGAGGAATGGGAACAGGGAATAGGGGGAGAGAGGAGAAGAGAGAAAGGGGAAGTGGAAAAAATTATATTCTGTGCTTGTATGCCTATGTCAAAATTAATCCTAATATTATATATAAATATAATGCACTAACAAAAATATAAATAAATACAAAAGAATTTTGAAACATGTACTTTTCAAAGTTATATGCAGAAGGGAAGAATGAAGGAACTTTAGATTGGGCAGAGGGGAGTGGGGGTATGGGAGGGGACAGGAGGTTGGGAAAGATGGTGGAATAAGTGGGACATTATTACCCTATGTACAATGTATGTTTGCACAAATGGTATGACTGCATTGTGTGCAGAGAAATGAAAAGTTGTGCACCATTTGTGTACAATGAATTGAAATGCATTCTGCTATTATGTATAAATAAGTAGAACAAATAATTTTTAAAAATTTGAGTGGATTATTTATGTATAAGGTAAGGTGTATTTTTTTTCTGGTCCGAGAAGTCTAAACTTATACCAGTAATGGACAGTTGTAGTTTTACCGGTGTGAGGGTGAAAGGAAAGAGTGTTTTTGTCTCATGAATTGAAATAGTTCAGCAGAATGATTCACGTAGTTAATATGTCAATTTATTCACTTATAATATTTATTTGATGATTAGCAGTCTTATGTGAGTTCTAATGTTACTAATAGTTTTTAAATATCATAGAATGTGAATTATCATTTGAAAGAAGGTAATGAACTCTCCCAGAACAGTTGTTCAATATTTATGTAAAATTTTAACATGAATAAAAATTTTCAGATTTTCTTCATGAAATAATCTAATTATTTTGATATTTCAGAATAGCCAATAAAAATTTCCCTTTGTTAGTAAAGATAATGTTTTCATTCCTTCCTCCTGTCTTACAAATGAACAATGGACACATTGTAAAACTTGATAATCAAGGTCCTTCATGCTACTTCTGGTAATGGATAATACCAGTTAATGTTTATTATGCTAATTTAGTACTTAATGCTTTTCAAAGGATTTTGACAATGAAATTGTAAATGTGTATGTGTTCATCTTTTGGGCACTAGGTGAACTAGGTACATGTTCAGGTTTGCTTCTAAAATGTATTCCTGTTTTTTTTCTCTGCTCTGGATTTAAAATATTTATTTGTGTGAATAAGAAAAAAATTATTCAAGATTCACTACAGGACATAGAATTAATGAATATTTTACAGAGGAGGGTGGTTATGATATTTAGTGTCAATGTTTTCAGAAAGGCACTAGCTTAGAGGGGCAGTAGGAAGAAATAAAAAATTTTAAGTATATAAATATCCCAGATAATTCATAGTCCACTTCCAAAAAAACATCACAGACTTGGAGGCAGACTTGATGAGGACAAATGAATCATTTCTTTTCTAAATTTAGTTGCTAACTACATTAGTGAAGCCATCAACAGTATAGCTAACAACAGAACTTCATCTGCAAGGAGCTAATGTTGT
>PVHX01028218.1:0-18385 GCA_004024805.1 Geosciurus inauris | reverse complement strand
TTCCATAATTAGAGATTGGCTGTACAGTTCCCCTTTGAGGAATGCAGTCACACATTTCTTGGAGTATAGGCTCAATTTGGAATCCCCTCATTAAACTGCATCTCAGAATTCTGCTGGTTTCATGACTCATCAGCATATCTGATCTCCAGAAAATCTTAGGTGTATTCTGAATTTAGAAAAGAGCAAAAAACCCAACACCCATTTCTTCTTGACAGCAAATTACAAAAAATAGATTCTAAAGCACTTCTCAGGGAGTTCATGAATATAAAAATTCCATTTTTGCTTTAGAGGCACTAAAGATAAATCAGAGTAAATTTTAGCATTTCATTGTTCTTACTATCACATCCTATGTGTAGTGCCTAAATATTGTACAGCTGATTATATTACCTGAGGGATGGGAGTAATAGATCCTTTTTAAAGGACCCTGTATGTTGATTTGCAGCAGAAAATATGGAGCCTAGATCTATCTTCAGATATTAAAATTATACAAAATGCCCTATTTATTAGACTATATAAAAAGTCTAATTTAGCTTAATTGAGACTTTTAGAACAATTAGTAGAAAAAATAATAAAGCCTCTTGAAAATATTTAAAATTAAGATATGTCTAGGTTCTGGGGATACAGCTCAGTTGGTAGAGTGCTTGCCTAGTATTCACAAGGCCCTGGGTTCAATCCCCAGCACCCCCCTCCCCAAAATGCTGTGTCTACATATATAAAAGTTCATGATTTTCACAGAAGAGATTAGAAATTAAAATACATTTAGTTTAATTATTGATGCCCAAGGCACTATTTTAAGAATGGCAAGGCTGGAAAGATTAAAAGTATTACCCAAAACAGAGTCCATAAGCATGTTTTCTTCTTGCCATATAATCATCTCTTTTCTTTGCATCTTGTTTTTTCTTCTACACTTTCTATTTGTTCCCATGGTAGTCACTTTGGAGGGATTAAATAAAGGGCATAATTACATGTATAAAATGAAAAATGTTTTCTACTTGTTTGTTTTGTTTTCAACTACTTATGCTAAAATGCCATAAGGGATAAAAAAAAGAATTGGTCCATACCAGAGTTTCTGCCCACCAGTGGGAGCACAGGCAAAGGCCCAGGACCACCTTCAGGGCCCACCGGGGGAAGCCAGCCAAGGTCAGACCTGAGACTGTTAGCCTCCAGTCACAGTGGAACCCAAATCCAGGGGAAGGACTGCCTATGGGGACCCCTGTGGGAGACCTGGCCTAAGTGAGGCACAGACGGCCCCCACTTCCATGCCAGAGTTCCTGCTAATCATGGGGGGCACAAACCAGGGCCCAGGACCACCTGCAGGGACCACAGGGGGAGCCCAACCAAGGCCACTCCCACTGCCATCTTGAGTTACATCCACTACCACGGCCACCATCTTTAGTGGTGGTAGTGTCCATCTGGGGACACCTGCTAGGGATGGGAAGTGAACACCAAGGTGAGATACAGGTAATCTGGAGTGCCAATACAAGATTATAAGAAAGAAACCATAATACCTCAGATCGGCATTGCAAGAAAGGAAGATACATAATCAACATGAAAAAATAAGGGAAGAAAGTGCCCCAAATAAGCCTAGATACTACAATAATAGAATCAATTGACAGCACAGTTGATGAAATGTCAGAGAAAGAATTCAGAATGTATGTAATTAAAATGACCTGTGAAATAGCCGGGCACGGTGGTGCAAGCCTGTAATCCCAGCATTTAGGGAGGCTGAGACAGGAGAATTGCGAGTTCAGAGCCAGCCTCAGCAAGGGCGAGGTGCTAAGCAACTCGGTGAGACCCTGTCTCTACATAAAAACATAAAATAGGGCTGGGGAGGTGGCTCAGTGTTCGAGTGCCCTTGAGTTCAATCTCCAGTACCAAAAAAAAAAATGACCTGTGAGTTAGAGTGACATAAGCAAGCAAATACAAGCAAAATTGATCACTCCAACAAAGAAAGAAGAGAGCAAATAAAGGCAACCATTGATCACTCCAACAAAGGGATAAGAGAGCAAATACAGGTAGCAAAAGATTAAGAAAGAGCTAGAGAATGTGGGAAAAAGAAACAATAAATTCTTGAAGGAAGCAATAAACCAAATAAACTTGATAGAAAGCATCACCAGCAGACTAGATCATTTGGAAGACATAACCTTGGATAATGAAGGCAAAATATACAATCTTGAAAATAAAGTTGACCATACAGTGAAGATGGTAAGAAATCATGAACAGAACATAATCGGAATGCATCAAAAGACCAAATCTAATATTTATCAGGATAGAAGAAGGCACAGAATTTCAAAACAAAGGAATGCACAATCTCTTCAATGAAATAATATCAGAAAAATTTCTCAAACATGAAAAATAAATTGTAAAATCAAATACAAGAGGCTTATAGGACACCAAATGTACAAAATTACAACAGATCTACACCAAAGCACATTATAATGAAAATGCCAAGCATACAGAATAAGGATAGAATTTTAAAGGCCAAAAGATAAAGGAATCAGATTACATATAGGGGGAGTCCAATTTGGATCTCAGCAGATTTTTCAACCCAGACCTTAAAAGCCAGGAGATCATGAAACAACATATACCAAGCTCTGAAAGAAAATGGATGACAACCAAGAATCTTATATCCAGCAAAACTGAGCTTCAGATATGATGAAATAAAAATCTTCCACAATAAAAGTTAAAAGAATTTACAACAAGAAAGCCTGCACTACAGAGCATTCTTGGCAAAATATCCCATGAGGAGAAAATGATAACCAACAATGAAAATGTACAAAAAGAGGAACTACACTAAAAAAGGGGAGCAATCAAAAGAGGAACTAAGTCAAGGTAAAAACTAAAAATAAACCAAAATGACCAGGACTACAAATCATATTTCAATAATAACCCTGAATGTTAATGGCTTAAATGCACCAATTAAAAGACATAGGCTGACAGACTGGATAAAAAAAAAAAGACCCAACAATATGCTGCCTTCAAGAGACTCATCTCACAGGAAAAGACATCCACAGACTGAAAGTGAAAGGGTGGGAAAAAAACGTATTACTCACATGGACCATGTAAACAAGGAGAAGTTTCCATACTCATATTAGATAAAGTGAACTTCAAGCCAAAGCTGATGAAAAGGGATAAAGAAGGACATTTCATACTTCTTAAGGGAATCATACATCAACAATACACAACAATCATAAATATCTATGCCCCAAACAATGGGGCTTCTACGTATATCAAACAAATCCTTCTCAATTTTGAGAATCAAATTTGATTTCACAACACACAACACAATAATACTGGGTGACATTAACACACCTCACTCACCACTGGACAGATCTTCCAAACAAAAACTAAACAAAGAAACCGTAGAACTCAAAACCAACCATAATTTAGGTTTAACAGACATATATAGAGTATTGTCATAAAATAATCCATAATTTAGGTTTAACAGACACATATAGAGTATTCCATCCATCAAGAGTGAATACACTTCTTTCTCAGCAGCACATGGATCTTTCTCCAACATAGATCATATGTTAAGTCACAAAGTAAGTCTTAGCAAATACAAAAAAAAAAAAAATAGAGATACTACCCTGTATCCTATCTGACCACAATGGAATAAAATTAGAAATGAATGACATATTAAAAAATAGAAACTACTCCAGCACCTGGAAACTAAATAATATGCTATTGAATGATGCATGGATAACAGAAAACATCAGGGAAGAGATGATAAAATTCTTAGAGGTAAATGAAAACTCTCATACAACATATCTAAATCTCTGGGACAGCGTGAAGGCAGTGCTAAAAGGAAAGTACATTGTGTTAAACTCATTTATTAAAAGAAGTAGTAGTCAACAAATAAGTGACTTGACTCTACAGCTCAAAGCCCTAGAAAAAGAAGAACAAACCAACACCAAAAGAAGTAGAAGACAGGAAATAATTAAAATCAGGGATGAAATCAATGAAATTGGAAACAACTCAAAAAATTGACAAAACAAAAAGCTGATTCTTTGAAAAAAAATTGATAAACCCTTAGCCACTGCAAAGAAAAGAAGGAGAGAGAAAATTCAAATTACTGAAATTCATGATGAAAAAGGAAATATCACAACAGGCACTACTAAAATACAGAGGATAATTAGAAGCCATTTTGAAAATTTATACGCCAGTAAAATAGAAAACCCTGAAGACACAGACAAATTTCTAGAGGCATATGATCTACCCAAACTAAACCAGGAGATCATAAACAACTTAAACAGATCAATCCTTTCAAGTAAAGGAATAGAAGATGCCCTCAAGAGCCTGCCAATCAAGAAAAGCCCAGGACCAGATGGATTCTCAGCTAAGTTGTGCAAGACCTGCAAAGAAGAATTAATATCAATACTCTATTTCATGAAATAGAAAAGGAGGGAACCCTTCCAAACTTATTGTATGAGACAAGTATCACCCTGATACCAAAACCAGACAGACACACAACAAAGAAAATTTCAGATCAATATCCCTGATGAACATAGATTCAAAAATTCCCAATACAATTTTGGTAAATTGCATACATATTGAAAAGGTAGTGAACCATGATCAAGTGGGCTACATTCCAGGGATGCAAGGTTGGTTCAACATACAGAAATCAAGTAATGTAACCCATCACATCAATAGACTTAAAGATAAGAATCACATGATTTTATCAATTGATGCAGAGAAAGCATTTGACAAAATACAGCACCCTTTTATGTTCAAAACACTAGAAAAACTAGGGATACTAGGAACATACCTCAACTTTGTAAAAGCTATCTATGCTAAACCCAAGGCCAACATCATCCTAAATGGAGAAAAATTGGAAGCAATCCCTCTAAAAACTGGAACAAGACAGGAATGCCCTCTTCCACCACTGCTATTCAACATACTCCTTGAAACACTAGCCAGAGCAATTAGACAAAAAATTAAAGGGATACAAATAGGAAAAGAAGAACTCAAACT
The DNA here is from genome assembly GCA_004024805.1 of Geosciurus inauris. NCBI lineage: Eukaryota > Metazoa > Chordata > Mammalia > Rodentia > Sciuridae > Geosciurus > Geosciurus inauris. The sequence continues at coordinate 13,411 of PVHX01028218.1, read as the reverse complement.
AATATTATTTGCAGATGACATGATATTATACTTGGAGGATCCAAAAAATTCTACCAGAAAACTTCTAGAATTAATAAATGAATTCAGCAAAGTTGCAGAATATAAAATCAATACCCATAAATCAAATGCATTTCTATACATCAGCAATGAGTCCTCTGAAAGAGAAATTAGGAAAAGTACTCCATTCACAGTAGCCTCAAAAAAAAGTACTTGGGAATCAATTTAACAAGAGGCGAAAGACCTCTACAATGAAAACTACAGGACACTAAAGAAAGAAATTGAACAAGACCTTAGAAGATGGAAAAACCCCCCATGCTCTTGGATAGGCAGAATCAATATTGTCAAAATGGCCATACTACCCAAAGCACTATATAGATTCTATGTGATTCCAATTAAAATCCCAATGTCATTCCTTATAGAAATAGAAAAGGCAATCATGAAATTCATTTGGAAGAATAAGAGACCCAGAATAGCCAAAGCAATCCTTAGCAAGAAGAGTGAAGCAGGAGGCATCACAATTCCAGACCTTAAACTATACTACAAAGCTATCGTAACAAAAATGACATGGTACTGGCACCAAAATAGACATGTAGACCAATGGTATAGAATAGAAGACACAGAGATGAACCCACTTACATACAGTTACCTTATACTAGACAAAGGAGCCAAACATGTACACTGGAGAAAAGAGCCTCTTCAACAAATGGTGCTGGGAAAACTGGAAATCCATATGAAGCAAAATGAAACTAAACCCCTATCTCTCACCATGCACAAAATTCAACTCAAAGTGGATCAAGGACCTGGGAATTAGACCAGAGACCCTACACCTAATAGAAGAAAAAATAGACCCAAATCTTCATCATGTCAGATTAGGACCTTATTCCTTAACAAGACTCCTATAGCACAAGAAGTAAAATCAAGAATCAATAAATGGAATGGATTGAAACTAAAAAGCTGCTTCTCAGCAAAAGAAACAATGAAGTGAACACAGAGAGCCTACATTCTGGGAACAATTTTTTGCCACATGCATATCTGATACAGCACTCATCTCCAGGATATTTAAAGAACTCAAAAAACTTAACACCAAAAAAACAACCCAATAAATAAATGAGCTCAGGAGCTGAACAGACACTTCTCAGAAGATATACAATCAATCAACAGACATATGAAAAAATGTTCAACATCTCTAGCCATTAGATAAATTCAAATCAAAACTAAGATTTAATCTCATCCCAGTCAGAATGGCAATTATCAATAATACAAACAACAGTAGCATTGGCGAGGTTGTGGGGGAAAAGGCACACTTATACATTGCTGGTGGGACTGCAAATTGGTACAACCAATGTGGAAAGCAGTATGGAGATTCCTTAGAAAACTTGAAATGGAACCACCATTTGACCCAGCTATCCCAGTCCTCGGTCTATACCCAAAATACTTAAAAACAGCCTGTTACAGTGACGCAGCCACTTCAATGTTTATAGCAGCTCAGTTCACAATAGCTAAACTGTGGAACCAACCTAGATGCCCTTGAATAGATGAATGGATAAACTGTGGTATATATACAAAATGGAACATTACTCAACAATAAAAGAGAATAAAATTATGGTATTTGCAGGTAAATAGATGGATTTGGAGAATATCATGCTAAGTGAAGTAAGCCAATACGACAAAACCAAATGCCGAATGTTCTCTTTGATAAGTGGATTCTGATCCATAATGGGGGAGAGGACACAGGAAGAATGGAGAAACTTTGGTCATAGGGAAGGAGGGGAGAGGGGGCATGAGGATAGTAAAGATGGTGGGATAAAATGGATACCATAGCACTAGCTTCATGTATGACTGCATATATGATGTGATTCTACATCATGTACAAGCAGAGAAATGAAAAGTTGTGCTCCATCTGTGTACAATGAATCAAAATGCATTCTGCTATCATTTATACCTAAGTAGAATAAATACAAATAAAGTTTTAAAAAGTAATTTTCTATGTTAGCAAAGACAAGATCCTCAACAAAAGATTGAAATGGCAAAATATGCTAAAATATGCTTATCACTTTGAGGAAATTAAACCTATTAAAAATGTAAATCAGCAAAAAAAGGGGATAAAAATATTTAATACAGCACAGACCCTGTCCTACAGAAACTCAAATTTATCCATTAGTCATTTTATAAAAAATTATAACAGCATCGTTTTTTGTTAGTAATGACACCAACATCAAATTAATCATCTTTAGTCTACACTGTATCCTCTCTGACTGTATTAACTCCATGCCAAATCAAAACCACCTTCCCTATAAGTGTTTGTTCATTGAAAAACACATACACATATACATAGTTTATTGAATTTTTTTCCTGTTTTTATTGGCTCCTTATATGTTTAGATAAATTTTAACAGTTAAGTCATACAATGACAAATCTTTCTCATTCTTTTCTAATTTCATTGATTCAGTAAATTTTCTGAGTTTCCATTGCACAAGAGGTACTATAACATGTCACCTTGTGATACAATGAGCTTGCTTTCACATTCCCCAGGGTAGTGGATGAGAATTAGATACAGATACAAAAAGAGAAAATTCCCATCTGGTATTTTATGACTGTTTTTGGATCCACTGATTAAAAATCAGGATTCAATGATATGCTTTCTTTTAAAAGAAATTTGGAAAGATGATAAGGACATTTAAAAGTTACATAAATATGGTAAGTCTAGCCATGGTGGGTGACACACACCTGTCTTCCCAGAGACTCAAGAGGCTGAGGCAAGAGGATCACAATCAGCAACTTAGTGAGACCCTGTGTCAAAATATAAAAGTACTGGATATGTAGATCCAGGTAAAGAACTCCTGGGACCGATCTTCAGTACCAGAAATATAAAACATGTGTATGTGTGTGTGTACATACAAGTTGGAATATAAATTGATACAACCATTTTGGTATATTATATGGCTATATCTAATAAGTCTAAACATACATATATGCTATAAACCAATTTATCTCCTAGATTTATACCCATCAGAGATGGACACGTTTACTGGAAGAATCATTTCAGGATTCTCATAGTGGTACTATTAAAGATAGCCAAAAAAGTGAAACTACTCATAATGCCCATCAATAGAGTAATGAATAAATTATGGTATATTCACACATTGAATTCTCTGCAGCAATGGAAATGAGTACTTTGCAACTTCATAGAGCAGCATGGGTGTGAATATGGAGTCAAGGAAAACAGATAGAAATCATATACTGTATGATTATATAAAATCCCAAGACTGGGGGAATGGTGATTTCCTTGGGCAGGGGAGAGACAGGAAGACGACATAAGTGGAGCTGCTAGTGTACTAGTAAGTTATATTTCTATTTTTAAAAAAGTGTTTTTTAAAATACGCTAAAATAACTTTGAAAACCAGTAGGTTGTACTGAGATATACATGTTCACCTATTTTGCCCTACTTTTATTGTTACTATTCTGTTGTTTTTATTGCTGGTTAGTTTCATTCTAGTATAAATTGGGAATGGGGACTTACATCATATTCATTTTCAGTTTGAGGCCAATTAGATATTTTGATTTACTTTGCATACAGTGTTCTTAATTTCTTGCATCAATATTTGCCATTTATTGATATAGAATTCTAAGGTTTTGAATAAACAATCTTATTATCAGTGATGTGCAAAACTGTCAAAGTGAAGCAGAATTCGTTCTGAGTCTATGACTCTGACAAATGCCATTGCAGTCCAACTCCCTGCTAATCACAATTATGGATATTATATTGAGAAATAGTTGTAGAAAAATTAATTAAATCCAGCTAGGCCAAAATGAATGTAAAGGGCAAGGAGAAAAAGTTAACAAAAGGAAATGACAAACAGAAGCTTATTGAATTGAAGGATATCTTGCCATGTAAACAGAGATAATTAAATGTGCAGAAGATACTGAATTGCAAGGTGTTGCCTTAACCAGAAAAGATGGGGAAATCATTCTTTTTGGACTTAGAGGTTAAAGTGAGGGCAGGAAATAAAATTAAATTCAACCAGGGGAAAATAGGAGCTATTCTGCCTGGGGAAAGTGATCTGAAACACAAATATTCTGTGGAAGAGAGAAACTGGAAAGGCCAGTATCCCGAGATAGGCCAAGGAAAGCAAAAGCATAAAAAAAAAAATCAAGTACCAGGACTTGATAGGAATGGAGAGAAAGGCCAGTGATCATTCTTAACTTTGAGGGGTCATTTTTCTTCTTTCCCTCTGAGCTACCACGGAACTTCTTTCAAAGTCAATAGAAATTTGATAAGGCCAACATCAAAGAAAGGCTAAATATAAAATAATGGATAGACATCACCTGAATATAGAGTGATGTGAGAGAAAGACAATTGTATCCCTGATCTTTGCAATGTTACTTAGGAAGACCAAAGCTCTCCTTTAAAAATTATATGCATATGCACATGCATATGCTTGTTTGTGAGAATATGTGTGTGTGTGTGGTGTATGTTTTCATGTGTTTTGGATTCTCTATTTTACCATTGTGCTTAGATTGAGGAATCTGTTTGTGATCCCAGAATTGTGGTTTGGGTACACCCCCACCTTGACCTCCACCGTGTCAAATACAAAAGGTTTCTCTGCCACTTTAAATTTTACCCTCCTTTTCCCCTTTTTATATTTTCTTTTGGTGGTTATACTTACTAGAATTGTGCTTAATATAAGCTGTTCCTGAATGCATGCTGTATATTCTATAAATAATTCATAGGAAACATTACATGCTCTATTTTGTGTTAAAAACATTTCATTTTCTGATAGAAACTCCAGGACTAGCAAGATGTCAATAAAATGAAAGCATACAAATTCTTGAAAAAAGCACCCTGAATTATTATGATTCCAACACATTTTGTGTAGGCTGAGCCCAATTTTCTCACATTCTTATCAATTATGTCATCTATTAGAACTCTTCCAATGAATTCATTTTCTTCTAACCAAAGTAAAAGAAGTATTTTTATAATTTTAATGAACACTGCTAATGTATAGAAATCTGAATGTTACCAGTCATCCAGAGAAAAAGATTTATTTGTACTATGTAGTCTTTGTCTTTAGAAGCATCTCTTTGGGCATCTTAACTGAAAGGCAATAAAATAATATGGTTTCCCAAAATTTGAGAGGTGTCTTATTTGGAGTCCTTTAAACAGATCCCAAAATAATGACTTGGGTATAGGTGATTTATTTGGTAGTCAATCTCTGAAAGCACACAAAAAAAGAGTGAATTATTGAGGAATTACATTTGAAAGCAAATGGAACTTCCACCCTCACTGGAGATTACTCTGAGAAACTGTGTGGAACATGCTTTGGAATTGATGTCCCTAGAGGATGAAGCTGGTGCATTTGTCTACAATTTCTCATCCCTCATGAGTAATGTTTTGCTTTGTTTTGTTCTTGCCTGAAGAAATGCGAATTGTAATGAGGCATAATGATAGCCATTTATGAAGGAAAAAATCATGTGTTCTGTCATATGTTGGCATTTGATGGGACCCTTGTAGGTTACTCTAGCAGGTGCTGGAATTGATCGCACAGACTCTGACCTGGTGGCAAGTATAGCGTGAAAGGACAATGGCAATCTGTTTTCTGCATCTGATTGGCAGTGGTGGGTATAAGGTATTGAAGCCTGAATGAAAGGCTGTGTGGGGTGAGAGTAAGTGATCCAGTAAAATACTGAAATTTATTTTTTACATTAAGATGAAATATTTAATAACTAGCACTTAGAATAATTTCTGACATATAGTAAGTACTACATAAGCACATTATATACATTAATTCATTTGATTCTCACAAAAACCTGTGGAGTATGTATTATAATCATCAAGGAACTGAGACATAGAATGGTGAAATAACTTGTTCAGTTTTTCCTAGCTAGGAGATGCCAAGCCAAGATCCCAGCCCAGTTGGTTTGACTCCAGAATCCCTTCTTGTGAGTACTATTCAATCCTACTCCAAGATTATATGCAGATGCATAGCAATTGAAAGGAAGCAATCCCGGGAAAACTTATGATGAAGTTTTTGAAGGGAGAAACTTATGATGAGTACATTGTTTATACTATAAGGCTATTTCATCTTAATCTTTGCTTCTCCTACTTGGGCAAGTTACTTCCATATTTCTCCCTCTGCTCTGCAGTGCCCTCAAAAGGTCCAAAAGAGACTGAAAATGCAACAGGAGGTGATAGTACTATTTTCTTAAGGTCCTTCTACCAGGACCTGACCTTCCTTATCTGACTGACACCAGTGTTGTCAGTGTTGTCTTTCTTTATAGGAGACCCTACCTGCCATGCTTCCATCTTAGTATATGTGGAAACATTTGTTAAACGGTAAATAACTATTACAAAGAAAAATGTTGTAACATGCTATTAGTATGCATAATGACATAACAAAAATCTGTTGCTCTGATATCCTTTATATGTGAAAATGTCAAACATCAGGAATGTTCAGAGAGTTTACAATCAGTGATGTAGTCATTTTGGTAGTTACAAAAGCATCTTGAAGAATAAGTAGATTGACTGTTACGGAAGTGATTAGATCTATTTGCCATAGAAAATGAGCTATTTTTAGATCAGTTTGGTTCATGATGTACAAGTGATGAAAACCATTTGAATGTTAAAAGAGATGAGTAATTGGACATTTCCTCTCTTCTTCACCATGTTTCTTAAAAGAACAATTTGGAGAGGTGTGGTCATGTATGTCTATATTCTTAGCCACTCAGGAGGCTGAGGCAGGAGGATTGTGAGTTTGATGCTGGCCTGCACAACGTAGTAAGATCCTGTGTTTAAACAAACAAAACGTGTTTGAATATCAGTTTTTTACTAATATTGAATTTAGATTTTGTTTTTCCTCCAGTTATGAGAGACAGTACATTGACTTGAATATTTTGACTAACACATTTCTAGAGGAAAAAAAGGATATCACCTCATGTTTCCTTTAGGATCCATGTAACATTTGCCATACCTTAGTGTTTGTTGTGTAATAACAGTCCAGTAAATACTGAAATATTGTAACTAATATTTTAGAACTTCACAATTTTATCTAACCACACATATTTACCTAAAGAGGATAATTCATTTCTTTGATCTTTATGAAGATTAGTAGTCACATCTATTCACTTTCAATATCAAATTAACAATAAGTACTAAACTGTTTTTGTGTTGTTGGTGGTGGTTTCTTTGTTTTCTTCTAGAGCAGATAGCTAGGCTTATTCAGTGCTGATATTTTTTTGAAACAGTAAAAGATGCTTTTCTTGATGCGAATATAAAATATTCCTGTGCCAAATTTATAGAACTAGCAACATGCTCATTTGCATTTTTCAACTCAGACATGACAAACATCCAAGCAATTTAGCACTGTTACTCATAAATCGTGTCCACTCTGGTGGACTAGTTCCTACACTTCTGGAGCTGCTTCCCACTGGAGAATAAAAATGAATTTTAAAATCTCATTACACATAACATAGTGCAAACATTTATGAATATTCACTGTAAAATTAGAGGTTATTGGAGCCTTAAGATTTGAATTAGTATGGAAATATAGTTTTTTGCAGTCCTTGAGTACTGAAAAAGCTACTGTTTTAGTGTCAATGAAGATAATGTTGGGGAAAACTCTACCAGATGAAGTAAATTGGGGATTCCTTGGAGGTGGTAAGAAATTCAAAAGGTCTGAAAGTGCCACCCCAGGGAGTATGGGTGAAGAACCTGGGGAGGTTTACCCAGTTATCTTGAGGTCAAGCAGGATATGGTTCCTCGAGTGTAGAAGGATTTGTATTGAAAAAGGAATATGTTTTTTCTTTGTATTCTCAGAAGTCAGAACCAGTATATACTGTTTGAAATAAGTTTATCTTACTGTTTCTCGTGTAAGAACTCATTTTAAATGTGGTTTGTTATTGCGGCACTTTTTCAACAAAACTGTGCTTGAACAGTTCCAACTGTACTTACTGTATGAATTTTGTCTTCTGAATGGATTTCTTATTTCTATGTGGAATTTCATATCTTTCAATGTCCTGTATATATTATATTCTATCTTTAAAAGAAGTAGAACTGGCCTTGTGTGGTGGTGCAACCCTGTAATCCCAGTGACTCAGGAGGCTGAGACAGGAGAATCACAAGTTTGAGGCCAAGCTGAGCAATTTAGCAAGACCTTGTCTCAAAATAATGAATAAAAAGACTGGGAATGTGGTGCAGTGGTCAAAGTTCCCCTGGGTTCAGTCCCTTCTACCAAATAAACAATTAAAGCAGGACTAAGGAAGTAAAGATATACTAGTTTAGCTCTTTCTAACATTGTTAAACAGAAACTGTCCATTAATGAGCTCTTCAGAAGGTGGAGCATTCTGCATGCCAGTAGGTATTCAGCTAGAGGTAGGATGGCTGTCTGTTTTAGAGAAGTTGATAGGACCTCTCAATAGGTGGGATGTAGGTATCTTATTAGTCCACTTTTTGTTGCTATACCAAAATACTTAAGGCTGGCTACTTTATAAAGGAAAAGGGTTTATTTTGGCTCATGGTTCTGGAAATCCAAGAGCATAGCATGAGCATTTGCTCAGCTGCTATGCAGCTGCTTGTGCTGCCTCTCCTTTTTTTTTTTTCCAGTACTGAGGATTGAACTTGGGGCACTCTACCATGGAGCTACATCTTCAGACTATTTTTAAATTTTGAGACAGAATCTCACTAAGTTGTCAAGGCTGACCTTGAACTTGCTATCCTCCTGAATCAGCCTCCCAAATTGCTGGGATTACAGGCCAGTGCTATCACACTAGGCTTCCTCACCTTCTTGTGAGGGCATGTTCTCTTCATATCATGGTACAGAAGTGGAAAGGGGAAATCCATGAATGGGAAAAGAGCATGTGTGCAAGAAAGGAAACAAAGGAAATCTGAGGATTTCCTTTATAGTTCACTCTCACAGAAACGACGTTATTCCCTTCTTTGAGGTTGGATCTCCATGACCTGAGTCCTTTACCTCAGTCTCCATGACCTCCTTTTAATACTACTGCATTGGAAATTAAGCCTCAACATGAATTTTGATGGGGACAAATTATATTCAAACTAGCAGTAGGATTAGTTCATTTTCTCAAATCTCCTATTTTATTTTAAATTTTAACCTCATCACCATCCTCATATTAAAGGACACACATGCTAACTGAAATATTCTCTATGACATTGTAGCAATGTTCCCTTCACTCTTTTAAACAGAGAATGATTGTCAGTATCTGTAATTTTCTTTAGGATCTAGCTTCTACAGATGATTTTAATACATCTAGGATTTAGGGGTTTTTTTACATTTATAAACAAATACTTTTTAAATTTTTCTCTCTTTTTCATTGATTCTCTTTAGTTATACATGACAGTAGAATCCATTTCAATAAAATTATACAAGTATGGGCTGTATCTTAAGACCCCATTCTTGTGGGTGGGCACAGTTGTGGGATTCACTTAGGCTTTTTTTCATATATGTACATAGAAAAATTTTGTCAGATTCATTCTGTCTTTCCCATTCCTAACCTCCCCTTCTTTCCCTTCATTCCCCTTTGTCTAATCTATTGAACTTCTCTTCTTTCCCTCCCCCACTTTATTGTGTGTTAGCTTCCACATATCAGAGAAAACATGCCACTTTTGGGTTTTGGGATTGGCTTATTTCACTTAGCATAATGCTCTCCAGATCCATCCATTTCCTGGAAAATATCATAAAGTCTTTCTTCTTTTTCTGTCTAACATTCTGTTGTCTATATATACCACACTTTCTTTATCCATTCATCTGTTGAAGGTACTTAGGTTGGCTCCATAGATCAACTATTGTGAATTGTGCTGCTATAAATGTTGATGTGGTCATGTCACTTTAGAATGCTGATTTAAAATCCTTTGGATGTATACTGAGGGCTGGGATAACTGGGATCAAACTTCTACACAACAAAAGATGGTTGCAAAATTAATTATAAAATAATGACATATACATATTTCAAAAGAGTGAGTTTTTTATAAAGATCCTCTAAGTTTTCAGAATAACTTAGGTTTTATTCAAATGTAAAGACATACATTGCTCTTGACTAGGAAGAAAATTAATATAATCCTTATTATATTTTTAATATTATAGGGAGAGAAAATGAAACTTAGTAATCTAGAAATATAAACATGGGATACTAGTCAAGAAAACAGGGATAAACAACTTAGATAATTTATATATCTTAGTTATTGTAGTTTTGCATTGAACGTGAGTGCAGATATCTCTTAGATATTTTCATTTACTTCTTTGTATATATATGTGGGATTTATGGATCATATGGTAGTTCTTCTGTTTTTTGAGGAAACTTTAGTGTACTCTATAATAGCTTTATCAATTTACATTCCCTCTGATAACATACAATGATTCCTTCTTCTCTACATTTTCACCAAGACTTGTTATATTTTGATAATAACCATTTTAATAAGTGAAAGGTGATATCTGATTGTAGTTTCAGTTAGTATTTCCCTAATTTAATATTGAGTAGTTCCATGTACCAGTGGTCCATTTGTATATCTTCTTTGAAGAAATCTCTGTTCAAAACCTTTGCTTAGTTTTTAATTGGGTTGCTTCTGTGCTGTTGAGTTGTTAGAGTTCTTTATACATTTTGGATTTAACTCCTTAATTTGATGCTTGGTTTGCAAATATTTTTCCTATTCTTATGTTGTTGCTTCACTCTGTTTATGGTGTCTTTTGTTGTGGGGAAGCATTTTAGTATGGTACAATCCCAGTTATGTATTTTTTTCTTTTGTTGCCTGCACTTCTGGGGTCATACACCAAAAAATCCATTGACCTCTTTGTCATTATACATTGATCTTCTTTGTATCTAATGGCATGTTTTGACTTAGTCTATTTTGCCTCATATATGGATAGCTGCCTTAGCTGTCTTGTGTTTGCCATTTACATGAGATCTCTTTTCCCATCCCTTTCAGTTTGTGTATCCTTCACACTAAAGTTTATATCTTATAGGCAGCATATTTTTTGATATTTTTTAAAATCAATTCAGCCACTGTATAACTTTTGGTAGTAAAAGGTAATATGTTTACTTTTAAAGTAATTATTTATTGGCAAAGATTTCCTACTGCCATGTTGGTTTTTGCTGATTACTTTTTAATTCATTCATTTTTCTTCCTCTATTTATGTCTGTCTTGTAAATTGATGATTTTTTTTGTAGTGATATGCTTTGTTTCCTTTCTCTTTCATTTTTGTATATCGGTTAGAGCTTTTTTCTTTGTGGTTACCATGAGGCTTCCTTAAAATATAGTAATCATCTACTTTTTGCTAATAAGGACTTCAGTTGCACACAAAAAGACTATGTTTCTACTCATCCCAACAACTTATGTTATTAATGTCACAATTTATATCTTTTTAATGTTTGTGTATCCATTGCCAAATTATTATAGTTGTAGTTATTTTGACACTTTTCATGTCTTAACTTTTATACACTTTAGAGTTACAAGTGATTTATGTACCACTGTTATAGTATTAGTCTGAATTTGATGATGTACTTACCTGTACCAATGAATTTTATATTCCAATATGTTTTCATGTTACTGTTATAATTTTAAGTTGAAGAAATACCATTTGTTGTAAGGCAGATCCACCAATGAACTCTTTCAGCATTTATTTGTCTTGAAAAGTTTTTATCACTTCTTCACACATGTTTGCCAGGCACAGAACTCTAGGTTAGCATTTTTTTTCTGTTAGCAATTTGCATATATCATTGCACTCTCTCCTGGCCTGCAAGGTTTTGGCTGAACAATCTGCTGGTGGACATGGAGGTTCACTATGTGTTATCAGTTGTTTTCCTTGTTTTTAATTTTTGATAATTTGACTATAATGCATGTTGCTGTAATCTTCTTTGATCATATTTGTGACCTTTAAGCTTCATTAACTTGAATTGTCCATATCCAATCCCTTCCAATATTTGAGAAGATTTAAGCCATTATTTTTTAAGTAGGTTTTCTGCCTTTTTCTATAGGTCTCTTTAGCTTCTGAGACTGCTGTAATTTGTATATCATGTAGGTTTGCACCAGTCTTTTCCATTATTTTTCTTTTTTCTCCTCTGTCTGGATAATTTCATTTAGCTTGTCTTTTAGCTTATACATTCTTTCTTCTGCTCGATTGAATCTGATCTTGATGATCTCTATTGAATGTTTCATTCCACTCATTTTTTTCTTAACCTCCAGAAATTTTAGGTCATTTTTTAAAAATAATTTCTCTTTCTTGGACCTCTTTTTCATGTATTATTTTCATGGTTTAATTATTTCTATTTGCATTCTCTTCTATATCACTGATCTTCCTCAGAACAATGATTTTGAATTCTTTATCAGAAAATTCATGTATTACCATTTCCTTGTGGCCAGTTACTAGAAAAAAATTGTGTTCCTTTGGTGATATCATGTTTACTTGATTATTCACGTTCTTTTAAATCTTATGTTGCTGTCTTCACATTTGACAAAAGCAGTGACCTCCTCGCATTTTTACTATTTTGGTTTTGGGAGAGAAAGACCTGTACCAATTAGCACAGCTAAAGAATGTGGAGACAACTCAGGTCTTTTCTATAGATTTAACAACTCCACTCCTGTTCTCTCTTGGAGGAGAAGTCTTAGGAATTTAGATCTCTTGATTTTGCAATGCTGGGCCTAGTACAGTGAGCCTTCTGTTCGTCAATGTCAGTGACCTGAAATGTTCAAGGTTTTGCACTTTCTCTCAATTGGAGCTGGTTATCTGTGTGTGCTTATGCTGTATTTGCAAAGACTTTTGTGCACCATCTGTGAGGGTACATGCAAGGTACCAGCTATGGTGGGGAATGGTACAAAGAATGTTGAAGGTATAGTTCAACCAGTCATGGGGACTTCAAGTGATATGTTCTGTTAAGTTTGTGGGCAAACCTCTTGGTGGAATTTTTGAGGCATTTAGTAGAAACTATAACCTGTGTTGAATTTCATACCTGTGAGTCCACACCCCCTTTCTCTGCTCCCACTTGTCCCCATATTATTAACTTATACCTCGCCCCTCAGTAATCTATATGAGATGAGGTAGAAATAGGTCTCTTGGGCAGTATACCACATGACTGGGGGAGCCAGGTGCTTAATCGATTTTCACTTCCCCTATGAAAAAAATTGTAGGCCAAAGGGATTTCTCTTGGCACCAGGCTGTACTCCTCAGAGGAGGGACAAGGTGGGTAAAGTAAAACTTGTCACCTATTTCAACACGTTTATTATCTTTTATTTATTGCTCCAGTTAAGTGCTGGGTGATTTCAACTGTACTTCTTGGTTTCCATTAAGATATTCTTGACTATAAGTTGTCAAAATTGGTGCTTCTGTGGAGCAGATGAGGGATGAAAATTCTTATTCCACACTGTCTGGTGTGCTAGCAGTATTCTGAGCCCGAAGGATACAAT
>PVHX01028217.1:0-18298 GCA_004024805.1 Geosciurus inauris | reverse complement strand
GCTCACGCTTGTAATCCCAGCACTTAGGGAGGCTGAGACAGGAGAATCGCGAGTTCAAAGCCAGCCTCAGCAATGGAGAGGAGCTAAGCAACTCAGTGAGACCCTGTCTCTACATAAAACACAAAATAGGGCTGGGGATGTGGCTCAGTGGTCGAGTGCCCCTGAGTTCAATCCCCAGTACCAAAAAAAAAAAAAAAAAGAAAAAAAAAGAAAAACAAATTACTGAACTGGGTGTGTTTCTACTCTTCTGGGCCCAGGTTGAGAGAAGACTGTATATTTTAGTTGTAATAGGTCAAAGTGCATTAGCATTCAAGTTTAAAACAAACTATGGTTAAAACAACAGGGAAGTTTAATATTTGTTTTTCCCAAGTAATTTTTACCAAGTTAAATTATCCAGATACCATCTATCTACCAGTGCTTAAAATGTAAATTTATTGAGGAAACCAAAATTACAGCTCAGTAGTTCTCATGTCTTTAATTCTGTTATCCAGAAACCTATCACTGTCAATTTTTTTTTTTGGTACCAGGGATTGAACTCAAGAGTATTCAACCACTGAGCCACATCCCCAGCCATAGGGCAATACCGCAAAACCTAACCTACATAATTTTTTTTGGTACCAGGAACTGAACTTAGGTACTCAACCCCTGAGCCACATCCCCAGCCCTATTTTGTGTTTTATGTAGAGACAGGGTCTCACTGAGTTGCTTAGCGCCTCGCTGTTGCTGAGGCTGGCTTTAAACTTGCAATTTTCCTGTCTCAGCCTCCCAAAATACTGGGATTACAAGCGTAGGTTAAGCTTTTAAAAGGTAAACGTATTCAAATATTATTCTCCCAGCGGCTCTGGAGGATTGCAAGTTCAAAGCCAGCCTCAGCAACTTAGCAAAGTCCTAAACAACTGAGAGACCCTGTCTGTCCCCCCCCCCAAAAAAAAAAATTAAAGGATCAGCAAGGATTATCTGTAATAATTTAGAGTTTTTTACTTTTTATGCTGTTTCTATATTTTCTATGTTTTCTACCATGATCACTCATCACTGTTAGAAGAAAAACAAAACTTAGGCAAGTGGAAGCTGAGGCAATGCTAACCAATTTTGGAAAACATTGGATTGACATGCCATAATCTCTAAAAGTATCAAAGGACCTTGCCTTATATATTATATATCCTCACCTATATTTAGATTTACAACACAGAATGCATACATTATATGGTGGAGCATACTGCAAAACAGTAGAGAAAGTAAATGGCTTTTTTGGAAGAAGAGAGCAATTCAGCACCCTTGCAAAACATATTTGCATTTATAGCAAAAACTGGGTGCTCAGAGAATAAATAATAGGAGTCACCAGAGGGACTTTTTTTTACCTCCAGTGCTGGAGTAATGAACCACACGCCTGGCCCTAATTATTTGAGACAGCCAATCACGAAATTGCTTAGGTCAGCCTCAAACATGGGATCTTCCAGCCTCAGTCTCCCTGGTCACTGGGATCACAGGCAAGAACCACCACTACCCTTGCTGGCAGAAAAAAATTCTCCAAAGTATAAAATGTAAAACACCTACTAAATGCCACTGGATTGTTCACTTTAAAATGGTTGGTTTTATGTCGATTTCGCAATTATTTGTGAAAAGCAAACCCAGCAAAGTTAACTTGATAAATACACGAGATTGTAGAAACACTTTATACATCGCTTTGCCCCCAAACAATCCTAATCTTCTTTTTCTTGTTTTCTTCATTCTAGAGCAACAAATAAGCATGTTCAATGTAGAAGCTACTGTGGTACTGGCGGTGGAATGGGTAAATACAAAAGAATACAATGTAATACTGTATACCCTCCTGCCTTCCAGCTTACAGCCATGAAGTGATATCAGAGAGGGAAACAGTTCAGAAAAAGAAGCCACAAAAGAGTAAGGAGTGATGTTTTAATGAAATTAAGTATTGTTGAGTGAAAAAAGAACCTAGGGGTGATGAGCAGTCAAGACTTGGAACAGGTGAAATACAGGAATCAGGACACAGGATGGCTGATGTTTAATCCTAGATGACAGCACAAAGCCGCCCTTCCTCTCGCTTTAAGTATACACAAATATTGATTGAAAATAGGTTAGAATCCAACTATTCTATATAGCAAAACCAAAGGAACAGAACAAAACCCAAAATTCAATAGTGCCGCTTTCATGTGCCTGGAGGGCAGACGGTGACTATTCCATTTCATTCAGCAGAGTACCTAATACCTCGCTACACACTTTTTAAAAAATTAATAAAAGCTGACAGTCGGCTGGACTGTCAACGCGCTCCCAAATACCAACTAGCCTTGCCGGCCTTGGCACAGCCGCGGGCGCAGGCTGTCAGGGGCAAGGCCAGGAGCACGACCTTGACCTCCGCCTTGCCCACCCCAACCCGGCGTTTACAGGACAGACCCACAGGGCCGTCCCACACCCCTGCAAGCGGCTCCCCCTGTCCAGGCGACGCCAACTTCAAAATAAAGGTTGGAGGACCAGCTATCAATGACAGGTGGGCGGCGCGGCCTCGCCAGAACAAAGCTGGCGCCCCATCCTACAGACCTCGGCCATGCGCTCCCGCTGCCCGCCCGCCAGCCCCGAGGCCCTGGCCGCGCCACCACCCCCAGCGCCGGCCATCGGCGCCCGGCCGATGGAGACCGGCCGCCGGAGACCAGCCGCCGCACCCCGCGCGCCCGCACAACCGCCGCTGCCGGAACGCGCCGGCAGCCTAACTGCCGTCCCGGCCCAACCAACGCAGGCAGGGGAGGAGAGGTGCGCGCGGCCGGCAGAGCGTGCTAGCCACTCGGGGGTCGCAGGGGGGAAGCTGAGCGCGAGGAAGGAAGGGGCGAGGAGGCGCTGAAGCCATCGCTGAAGGCAGCGCCAGGAGGGCCTCCCGGAGGAGGTTTTGCCCTTTTCCCCTTAGAAGGTGCAGATGGTTTGACCCCCCACCCCGAGAGAGGTGCCTTGTCCCAGCCCCGGCTGGACTGTACCATCGGGCGGTGCCGCCGGGATTTCTCCCCCCCACCACCACCATCAATTTCCCCCCCCACCCCGGGTCCGCGGTCGGTTGGCCCCGGCCGGGCTCTGAGACGCGGAAAGAGCTGGGCGCCATTTTGGGTGGGACTAAGCAAAGACGAAACACTCTCCCAGACGATGGGGTACTCTGGACCCTGGCTTATCCAGTTCCCTTAATCCTTTAGGTACTTACACGACGTTGGATGAGGGGAGCTGGAAGATCAGCGGGTCCCCGATCCTGTCTCCCTAGGGGTGATGGAAATCAAACCCCCCCGCCACCTCCAGGTGGTTCTTCCCGCCGCAGAGTGGGAGCAGCATAAAAGGCGGGGCCTTATTAGCATAATCTGCCTGGCAACCTGATCTCGACGTTATATGATTGGTTACACTCTGTAAGCCCCATGCCGTGCCTAGAGACGAGAAACGCTGGGGCGAACTGACAGGCCCAGATTTAAGAGTCATGACGAAGATCCTGAGACGCTTATTCAGTCGGCAGAGAAGCCAAAAGGAGATTCACACAATGGCCCAATGACTGAAGGCCTCTTTATTTCGTGCGCTGCTGTTCATGTAAAATCCAATCAAAGAGCGGGTCTCAGGCAGCGCTCGACTGCGTTTGTACTCTAAGCCAATCAGAAAGCCCGTCTCTTCGCATTCGGGGTCAAGCCCCCTCTGGGGCCTGGGCGCTGTGGAAGAAAATGTCCTGTGGTGCCCGGGTGTCCACAATAAGAGGACTGACTGTGCGCGGTGATTCCCAGCTCGTATTCCCGCACGCCTGAGGAGCTCAGAGTCCTGGAAAGCACACCAAGGCTGTGGCTAGACAGGCGTCAGCTGGGGGCCTCCAGCCCCTGCAGGAGTTTGCATTCCAAGAGGCCTCCCTGCCTCGCGCAGGCGAAAACCAAACACTAGCACAACGCTTCCAGGCTCCGCGCTCCCAAGACACGCCTGTCTTCAGTCTTGCCGGGTGCGCGCAGCCCATCCACCTTACTATCCTCAGACCTTGTCTGGGCTTAGTCCCTCTCAAAACAGAAAACACCTTCACTGTATGTCTCCTTTCCCCTTTAACATTCTAAAAAGGAAATTGAGTTCCCTAAACACTAAGAATCATTATCAACTCTGGATAAACAAGTGACTTAAGTCATTTATTTCTCAACTTCAGGCTTCCACATCCTACCCTCCCTTAAAATTGCCTTGTGTGTACTGTATGTACAGTACATAGAAACGAGCTCAGGCTTTGGAATACAACACCCAATTCTAACTACTCACTGGCAATAATAGGAAAGGCAACTAAATTTCAAAGACCTTGGACCTTTGTACTTTCAGGAAATAGTTTCCCGTCCATGTTTTGAAGATTAAATGAGATTTCACTTTAAAATACTGAGTAAAGTGCTTTCCTTAGCATACCGTCCAGAATTTGAACAGAATGCTGATGATAAAACCTACGAATAGGCTAAACTATTATCTAAGCAAGAAAAAGAGGGAGAAAATACGAAAAAAAAAAATTGAGAGCAGAAAATAGCCACGAGGGGAAAAACCAAAATTCATTTGATATTCTCTTTACCGATTTATTTGTTTAAATAATTGAAAATAGTGGAGAGCATTCTATTTTTAAAAATCCAAAAACAGCTAGGCACAGTGAGGCACACCTATAATCCCAGAAGGCTAAGGCAGGAGAAACACAAATTCAAAGCCAGCCTGAGCAATTTAGTAAGGCCGTAAGCAACTAAGTGAGGCTCTGTCTCAAAAAATAAAAAGGAGCCGGCGCGGTGGCGCAAGCCTGTAATCCCAGCACTTAGGGAGGCTGAGACAGGAGAATCGCGAGTTCAAAGCCAGCCTCAGCAATGGCGAGGTGCTAAGCAACTCAGTGAGACCCCGTCTCTACATAAAACACAAAATAGGGCTGGGGATGTGGCTCAGTTGTCGAGTGCCCCTGAGTTCAATCTCCAGTACCAAAAATAAAAAAGGCCTGGGGATGTGACTCAGTTGTTAAGCACCCCTGGGATCAATCCCTGGTATCAAAAAAATAATAATAATAAAATAAAGTTTATCAATAATAAACCCTGCTGAATTTAATTGAAAAAAGATATAAGGGGGTTTAATGAGGTAGACTTTAAAATGTTTTAGTGAGAAGTGATATTCACTATTCACTCTTCTGAGTATCTGGACATGGAAGTCATTTGCCTTAAGAATCAATATGTTTGCCGGGCGTGGTGGCTCAAGCCTGTAATCCCAGCACTTAGGGAGGCTGAGACAGGAGAATTGCAAGTTCAAAGCCAGCCTCAGCAATGGTGAAGCGCTAAGCAACTCAGTGAGACCCTGTCTCTACATAAAACTCAAAATAGGGTTGGGGAGGTGGCTCAGTGGTCAAGTGCCCCTGAGTTCAAATCCCTGGTACCAAAAAAAAAAAAGAATCAATATGTTTAACAATTACATACCATTTATATTTTACTAGGTGTCTAGTAATCTAGATACTATTTAAAACATATTGGAGGATGTGCATAGGGTATATGAAAATACTACACCATTTTATATAGGAGTCTTGAATATCTGCAGATTTTTTGACTGTGAGGGATCTTGGAAACAATTCCCCATGGATATTGAGGGTCAGCTATAATTAGTGTGCCATTATTTGTGCATTTCGATGAAGATTCATGGTATGGCAAAAAGAAAAGTGGATGGGAATTATGAAACTTGGCAGACATCCTCCATTACAACTGCATGACATTGGGCCATTCATTACCTCTCAAGGTCCTTAAGGTTTCCTTAAGAAAGTGGTTCTCAGCATTGGCTGCACATGGGAAATACCTTGGTTCTACATACAAATATCCTGATTTAATTGGCCTAGGTATGTCCTGGATATGGGGATTCTTTATGCCCCAAATGATTTCAATATACAACCATGTTGAGAACTACTGTTGCAAGGTGAAGGAGTTATGCTAGATAAGGTAGACAATTACTAACCCATCATCTTCTGCCACAGCTCTCCTCTCACACACCCACTGTAGGTATCACTATTGACAGGAGAATGGGGGGCTCCTCCTGCTAAGCCCACCTGTTGTCTCACTCTCTTCAACTTGACATCCACACAACCACCACTAATGGTCCATCACTGGCACAAGGGATAGGATCTTTTTACCATTCCTGGATTAGAGAGGTTGCATCTCTAAAATTCTTTGAGTCTGAGATTTCCTCTTAGAGGAAAAAGGGTAATGAGTTCACAAGCTAACTCATGGAACATTAGGTGTTTCTTCGTTGATGCTTGGACGTGCCATAGTGATAATGCTGATGAGTGAGGAGTTACTCACATTGAGGAATCAGTCTGTGCTTATCCTGACACTTGGCCAGTAAGTCATGTTCTACCTTCTGGAAGTCAAGGGCTTTAAGGATTTACTGTGATTGTCTTAATAACCAAAGCCACCACATGCCTCCCACAGATGATAATACAGAAATTGTCTTTTCAAATGGCAGAATATCTAATTCACTCACAATAGAAAAATAATTGCAATGACATGGCTGTGCATGAATATGTTTGAAGTTACCTAATATAAAACAACTTTCTAGGTTTGGAATTGCATTTCCTGGGGAAAATTTGGGGGTGGGGCTTTGTTTATTTTGTCTTGGAGGAGAGGGAATGGATCATAGGTGAATTTACTGCTGAGCAGATTAACGGGAAAGGTTGTAAAACCTTTCAGCTTCAGCATCTCTCTTTGTCTTTCAGTATTCCCAGGGTATAAACACAAATAAAATGTGCCTATAACAAATTATAATAACATAATCATATGCACAAATTATTAAATAAATCATACTTTCTGAAAAAAATATATTGGCTAAGAGAGTTGTTAAAATGATCTCTGAGTGTTGTAAGTGACAAATTATACCAAAGGTTGGACAAAAGCTCCCATGCCCTATACCCCTTGGCCTCTGTGGAGAATTCCTTTTCAAATTCATTAGAACTGGAAGTCTCTTAGGTCTTCTGACCAGAAATGACACAAGAAACCAAGAGAAAATTCATCATGAGATGTGGGCCTATTTGGACTGGAAAGTCCCAGTTATCCTCATGGACTTAAAGAAATGTTCTAAAACTTAGATAAGTACACAAGTAGATACCATATCATAGCTTGTTCTTATTCAGATGGTCTGCAATGAATCTTAGGAATCTGCTTTTTATGTGACTTTAAAATAGTTTCTTAAAATTTGCACAGTATAAGTCTTTCATTGTAGTGTACATGAAATATTTATTATATATGTACTGTGTACCAGTCACTGTTCTAAACAATGAGGATAGATGAGGAAACAACAACAACAAAAATCTACCCCCTGCTCTCATGGAGTTTCCATCCCAGCCACCTAAGGAAATTCATAATTCCAGATGATAGCCAGACATAGCAGCACACTGTAATACCATCAACTCAGGAAGCTGAGGCAGGTGGATCACAAGTTCAAAGCCAGCCTCATCACCTGGCCCCAAGCAACTTAGCAAGACCCTGTCTCAAAATAAAAAATAAAAATGACAAGGGATGTAGCTCAGTGCAAAAGCGCCCCTGGGTTATAACCCCAGTACCTAATAATCATCATAATAATATAATTATTAATACAACATAATAAATATAATTTATCTATTCTAATTAATATGTTATAATAAACATAATAATTGTTATTCCAGGTGATGATAAGTGCTAAGAAGAAAACAAAGCAAGAAATGCAAAAAGGCAGGAACCGCTAACAATTCAAATAGGGAGTCAAACAACTCTTTTCTAAGAAATTAATGTGAGCTGAGAGTTAATAATGGGAGGGGGGAGAACATGCCAGTTTGAGAGAACAACAAACATAAAGTCCATGAGAATTTTTTCTTTTAAAAAAATTTGTGGTGTGCACAAATTCATTCAAAAAAGTATTAATTGGGTGCTTACTATGTGCCAGGCACTATACTAGGTGCTATAGGATTTATCAACTAACAGTCTAGACCAAAGGAAAAAACACAAAAATGTGTGCCTTTATGGTGCTTTCACTCTGACACACTAAAAAAAAAAAGAGAGAGGACCACAGTTGCTGAACACAGGGCAAAGTGCATAGTAATACAAGACAACTTGGGAAAACAGGTAAAGGACAAGTCATATAAGACTTTGTGGTACTGGAGTTGTTTTAAGTTCATTTTAAGCAAAAGAGTAAAACATTTTTTTTCTTCTAAGATAACTCTAGCTGCTCTGGTGCTTATTTTCTTGGTGGAGGGTGCAAGATACTAAAGACAAGAAATATCTATTCCAATGTGCTCTAAGTGGAAAATGATGGTGATCTTGACCAAAACAGGAGCACGAATGAGGGGACATGTGTGAACACAGATATATTTTGGAGATGAAGCCAGAGAACTTGCAAAAGGATAAGATATGGGACAGGGTGGTGTTTGCTGATAATGATAAGAGAATAATCAAAAATGACTTACAAAATTGAGACTTGACCAAGTAAATGCTGGTATCTTGACTGAGACTGGAAAGAATGGGAAAGACATAGTTAGATAATTATAAGTAGTCATATTAAGTTTGAAATACCTTTTGGGGAACTCCTAATGCTTACCACAGGCTATGTGGTTATACTGACTATATAGAAAGATGAGAGAGAGTAAGCCTAATGTACACCTCAGCCCAAGCCCTTTGCCTGATTTGTAAGGATGGAAGAAAGGAAGGGAAGGGCAGAGAGGGGAAGGGAGGGGCGGGGAGGGGAAAGTAGGGGAAGGGAAGGGAAGAAGGGAGGAAGAAAGGAAAGGAAGGGGAAGAGGGAGAGAGAAAGAAAAGAAAAAGAAGGAAGGAGGGAAGGAAGGAAGGAGACAGAAAGAGAAAGAAAGATCTTTTCAGAATCCAAAGAGACACACTATAAAGGCAGCTGTGTTTTTCAAAGGAGGGATCAGGGCTACAAATACAATTTTGGAATCATCACATTTGGGGGCGGGGTACTGGGGATTGAACTCAGGGGTACTCGACCACTGAGCCACATCCCCAGCCCTATTTTGTGTTTTAGGTAGAGACAGGGTCTCACTGAGTTGCTTAACACCTCGCCATTGCTTAGGCTGGCTTTGAACTCGTGATTCTCCTGTCTCAGCCTCCCTAAGTGCTGGGATTACAAGCATGAGCCACCGCGCCCGGCTGAATCATCACATTTTAAACTGTATTTAGATACATAGACTTAGAGCTTGGATGTAGTTCAGAGTTGGAGCATTGCCCAAATACATAGGATTAGCTGAGGTCTAATTAGTTGCAGCCATCTAATGAAGATAAGTAAAGAAACACAAAGCCAGACTGAGCTATAAATCAAGCTACCTGGGAAGATTGCAAGTTCAAGGCCAGCATGGGCAATTTAGCCAAACTGTCAAATAAAATAACATAACATAAAATATAAAATATAATAATAGCAGGAGATGTAATTCAGTGGTAGAGTACTTGCCTGGCATGTGTGAAGTCCTCAGTTCTATCCCTGTTAGGGTTTAGATATTCGGTGTCCTCCAAAAGCTCATGTGTGAGACAATGCAAGAAAGTTTAAAGATGAAATGATTGGGTTATAAAAGGTTTAATCTAATCAGTACAATAGTTCCCTAATAGGGATTAGTTTGGTGGTCTAAAGGCAGGTAGGGTATGGCTGGAGGAGGTGAGTCCCTGGTCACATGTTTTGGGGGTTTATATTTTGTCCTTGTTCTCTCTGTGCTTCTTGGTGCAATGTCCTGAGACACTTTCTTCTACCACATTCTTCTCCATGATGTTCTACCTTACCTCCAGCCCCAAGGAATGGAGCCAGCCTTCTATGGACTGAAACTTCTAAAACTGTGAGGCCCCGAACAAAATGTTCCTCCTTTAATTGTTCTTCTCAGGTCGTTTTGGTCACAGCAACAAAAAAAGATAGCTAAAACAATCCCCAATACTGAAAAAAAGAGAGAAACAATATATAAAGAGAAGACAACAGTTCTAGGACTAACTAAGCTCTTTGGAGCTGCTGAATTTAGAGATAAGTGACAGGAGGACAGCCATCAAAAGGCTGAGCAGAGACAGGTATGGTGGTAGTGCACGTAGTCTCAGCTGCTCAAGATTTGAAAGTTAGAGACAGGAGGATCACTTGAGCACATCAGTCAGAAGTCAGCCTAAGCAACAAAAGAAAAGAAAACAAACAAAACACACCAAAGTTGCCTGGAGCGTGGCACATGGCTGTAAATCCTGCAGCTTGGAAGGCTGAGGCAGGAGGATCATGAGTTCAAAACCAGCCTCAGGGCTGGGGTGTGGCTCAGTGGTAGAGCACTTGCCTAGCATGCGTGAGGAACTGGGTTCGATTCTCAGCACCACATATAAATAAATGAAATAAAGGTTCATTGACAACTAAAAAAAAAAATTTAGAAAAAAAAAAAAAAACAGCCTCAGCAAAAGTGAGGCACTAAGCAACTCAGTGAGACCCTGTCTCTAAATAAAACACAAAACCGGGCTGGGCATGGGGCTCGGTGATCAAGTGCCCCTGATTTCAATCCCTGGTATCCCCTCGCCTTAAAAAAAAACACCAAAGTTATTGGGGAAGAAATAAAAGCTCATCTTTACAGAGAGAAACAAAGGAATGCTAGAGAAAAATATCATGTGACAGCCATAATCATTATTAAAATTTTTCAAGCAAGAATCGTTCATGAATGCTAAAAAAAACTGGTGAAAATTTGATCCTTCAATATCAATAGTTTTCAAAATATCTCCCCAAAAGAGCCAAGCATGGTAGTGCATGCCTGCAATCCCAGTGAATAGGTAGGCGGAGGCTAGAGGATAAGTTCAAGGCCAGCTTCAGCAATTCAGCAAGACCCTTAGCAATTTAGTAAGCACTTGTCTCAAAAAAAAGGGGAGGGAGCTTAGTAGTAAAACCCCCTGGGTTCAATCCCCAGACCTCTGGGTTCAAACCCCAGTACACCCCACCAAAATAAATTCCCCACCTTACACCCTTTAGTGGTGCTAAATTTAAGATCCAGAGCCTGGGCAAGCACTTGACCACTCATCTACAACACCAAGGCCCCACAAAAGATACTTATTAATTACAAAGAGAAAAACAGTAACTTCACAGTAGAGAAATCTGCAAACAATTATCTTAGCCTGTTGATCAAAACTAATATACTCACAGCTTGGTATACTCACTCCCTCAGCCTCACCGTTAACTGGGAATACAGGTGTGCAACACCACACTCAGTGATGATTGAGTTTTAATGTCCTGTGAAATGTGCTTCCCACCAGACTTGTTATGATGTTGGCATATCTAATATTAAAAAAAAGTGACAAAATATTAACGTTATAAAACACAAAGCCCAAAGAACTGTTCCAAGCTAAAGGAGACTAAAAAGTAATAAGTAAATGCATGTCCTGATTGGATCAGACCAGTAAAAAAAAAAAGGGGGGCTCTTTTTTTGTTTGTCTTTTTTATGTTTGGTATTGGGACTGAATCCAGGAGTGCTTAATAACTGAGCAACATTCCCCAGCCCTTCTTATTTATTTATTATTTTCTTTCTTTTCTTTTCTTTTCTTTTGGCAGTAAACATCAAGCCGGGCACAGTGGCACATACCTATAATCACTTTGGGAGGCCTAGACAGGAAAATCACAAGTCCAAAGCCAGCCTCAGCAACAGTGAGGTGCTAAGCAACTCAGTGAGACCCTGTCTCTACATAAAACACAAAATAGGGCTGGGGATGTGGCTCAGTGGTCACACTGAGGGGTATTGTGAATTACCCCTGAGTTCAACCCCTGATACCAAAAAAAAAAAAAATCAAGATTTTGTTTATTTTCCTAAATCAGTTGAAGCTATAATTCTGAGCATCCTGCTATCATTCTTTTTTAAAAACTTTTTTCAATTTATTTATTCTAATTGGGTATACATGATAGCAGAATGCATTTTGATTCATTGTACACAAATGGAGTACAATTTTTCATTTCTCTGGTTGTACACAATATAGAGTTACACCGTATATGCAGTCACACATGTACCTAGGGCATTGTTGTTCATCTCATTTCATCTTCTCTCCTGACTCGATGTCCCATCCCTTCCCTTTCCTCCCCTTGGACCAAAATTTCTTCATTGTTCCTGTGCCCCCTCCTTCATTATGGATCAGCATCCACTTATCAGAGAGAACATTCAGCTTTTGGTTTTTTGGGATTGGTTTACTTTCCTTAGCATGATATTCTCCAACTCCATCCATTTACCTGCAAATGTCATAATTTTATTCTCTTTTTTGGCTGAGTAATATTCCATTGTGTATATATACCACAGTTTCTTTATCCATTCATCTATTGAAGGGCATCTAGGTTGGTTCCACAGTTTAGCTATTGTGAATTGAGCTGCCATAAACATTGAAGTGGCTGTGCCACTGTAGTATGCTGTTTTTAAGTCCTTGGGTATAGAGGGAGGAGTGAGATAGCTGGGTCAAATGGTGGTTCCATTCCAAGTTTTTGGTTGCACCAATTGGCCATCCCACCAGCAATATATGAGTATATTTTCACCCACATCCTCACCAACACTTCTTGTTGTTTGTATTCTTGATAACTGCCATTCTGACTGGAGTGAGGTGAAATCTTAGAGTAGTTTTGATTAGCACTTCTCTAATGGCTAGAGATGTTGAATATTTTTTCATATATTTGTTGACTGGTTGTATATCTTCTTCTGTGAAGTGTCTGTTCAGCTCCTTAGCCCATTTGTCGATTTAGTTGTTTATTTTGTTTTTGGTGTTAAATTTTTTGAGTTCTTTATATATCCTGGAGATCAGTGCTCTATCTAATTGGTGTGTGGCAAAAATTTGTTCCCAGAATGTAGGCTCTCTGTTCACCTCATTGATTGTTTCTTTTGCTGAGAAGAAGCTTTTTAGTTTGAATCCATCCCATTTATTGATTCTTGCTTTTATTTCTTATGCTTTAGGAGTCTTGTTAGGAAGTTGGGGCCTAATTTGACATGATAAAATTGGGGCCTACTTTTTCCTCAATTAGGTGCAGAGTCTCTGGTCTAATTCCCAGGTCCTTGATCCACCTTAAGTTGAGTTTTGTGCATGGTGAGAGATAGGGGTTTAGTTTCATTTTGCTGCATATGGGTTTCCAGTTTTCCCAGCACCATTTGTTGAAGAGGCTATCTTTTCTCCAATGTATGTTTTTGGCACCTTTGTCTAGTATGAGATAACTGTATTTATATGGGTTTGTCTCTAGGTCTTCTATACCATTGTTCTACATGTCTATTTTGTTGCCAATCCCATACTGTTTTTGTTACTATAGCTTTGTAGTATAGTTTATGATCTGGTATTGTGATGCCTCATGCTTCCCTCTTCTTGCTTAGGATTGCTTTGGCTATTCTGGATCTCTTATTTTTCCAAATGAGTTTCATGATTGCTTTTTCTATTTCTGCCAGGGTTTTTAGCCCTGTATTCCCCCCGAGCCTGCAGGGGAAGGAGAGGGCCTTACCCCGGCGAGGTCGAACCAGGAAAGGGAGGAACCGACTGACCGCCCATACCCAGCCCTCTTGCCAGAGGACAATCAGATGCATCAGGGAGATCAGTCAGTGCAGGAATTCATTTATTGTGGAAATGGGGAGGAATATATAGTCCCTTCCAACCAATCAGCTTAAAGGTCAATCTGCCGTGGCCTGTTCATGCAAGCGAGCACGCTACACCAAATATAAGCAGTCATGCCTTGTCCACGAGCATGGAAGCGGGAGGTAACCAATGAGATAGGTTTCCTTTTCTCGGGAGCTGGCGTATAAATTGTCCCTAGGAATGCCCTACATATTTCTATAAGGAATGACATTGGGACTTTAATTGGAATCACAATGAATCTGTATAGCACTTTGGGTAGTATGGCCATGTTGCAATATTGATTCTGCCTATCAAAGAGCATGGGAACTATTTCCATCTTCTAAGGTTTTCTTCAATTTCTTTCTTTAGTGTTCTGTAGTTTTCATTGTAAAGGTCTTTCACCTCTTTTGTTAAATTGATTTCCAAGTTTTTTTTGTTTTGTTTTGTTTTGTTTTTGAGGCTATTGTGAATGGAATAATTGTCCTAATTTCTTTTTCAGAAGATTCATCACTGATGTATAGAAATGCATTTGATTTATGGGTATTGATTTTATATGCTGCTATTTTGCTGAATTCATTTATTAATTCTAGACGTTTTCTGGTGGAATTTTTTGGATCCTCTAAGTAAAGAATGATGTCATCAGCAAATAATGATAGTTTGAGTTCTTATATTCTTATTTGTATCTCTTTAATTTCTTTCATCCGTCTAATTGCTCTGGCTAGAGTTTCAAGAACTATGTTGAATAGAAGTGGTGAAAGAAGGCATCCCTCTCTTGTTCCCGTTTTTAGAGGGAATGCTTCCAATTTTTCTCCATTTAGGATGATGTTGGCCTTTGGCTTTGCATAGATAGCATTTACAAAGTTGAGGTATGTTCCTACTATACCTAGTTTTTCTAGTGTTTTGAACATGAAGAGGTGCTGTATTTTGTCAAATGCTTTCTCAGCATCTATAGAGATAATCATATGATTCTTGTCTTTAAGTCTATTGATGTGATGAATTACATTTATTGATTTCCATATGTTGAACCAACCTAGCATATACCTGGGGTGAACCCCACTTGAACGTGGTGCACTATCTTTAATGTGTTTTTGTAAGTGATTTGACAGAATTTTATTGAGAATTTTTGTATCAATGTTCATCAGAGATATTGGTCTGAAGTTTTCTTTCTTTGATGTGTCTGGTTTTGGAATCAGGGTGATACTACCCTCATAGCACGAGTGTGGAAGTGTTCCCTCCAGTTCTATTTCATGGAATAATTTGAGGAGTATTGGTATTAATTCTTCTTTGAAGGTCTTGTAGAACTTGGCTGAAAATCTGTCTGGCCTCAAGGTCTTCTTGGTTGGTAAGCTGTTGATGGTATCTTCTATTTCTTTGCTTGAAATTAATCTGTTTAAGTTGTATATGTCCTCCTGATTCAGTTTGGGCAGATCATATGCCTCTATAAATTTGTCAGTGTCTATTTTACTGGAGCATAGCTTTACAAAATAGTTTCTATTCATCTTTTGTATATCAATAGTGTCTATTGTAATATTTCATTTTTCATCTTGAATTTTACTTATTTGAGTTTTGTCTCTCCTTTTTGTTAGAGTGGCTAAAGGTTTATCAATTTTATTTTTTGTTTTCAAAGAACCAGCTTTTTGTTTTGTCAATTTTTAAAATTATTTCCTTTGTTTAAATTTCATTGATTTCAGCCCTGATTTTAATTATTTCCTGTCTTCTACTTCTTTTGGTGTTGATTTGTTCTTCTTTTTCTAGTGCTTTGAGATATAATGTCAGGTCATTTATTTGTTGACTTTTTCTTCTTTTAATGAATGAGCTCAATGCAATGAACTTTCCTCCTAACACAGCCTTCATAGTGTTCCAGAGATTTTGAAATGTTGCATCAGAGTTCTCACTTACCTCTAAGAATTCTTTTATCTCCTCCCTGATGTCTTCTGTTATCCATGTGCCATTCAATAGAGTATTATTTAGTCTCCAGGTGATGGAGTAGCTTCTATTTTTTATTTTATTATTGATTTCTAATTTCATTCCATTATGATCTGATAGAATGAAGGGTAGTATCTCTATTTTTTTGTATTTGCTAAGACTTGCTTTATGGCATAACATATGGTCCATTTTAGAGAAGGATCCATGTGCTGCTGAGAAAAAAGTGTATTCACTTGTTGATAGATGAAATATTCTGTATGTCTGTTAATTCTAAATTATTGATTTTATTATTGAGTTCTATGGTTTCTTTGTTTAGTTTTTGTTTGGAAGATCCGTCCAGTGGTGAAAGAGGTGTGTTAAAGTCACCCAGTATTATTGTGTTGTGGTCTATTTGATTCTCAATATTGAGAAGGGTTTGTTTGATATACATGGGTGCTCCATTGTTCGGGGCATAGATATTTATGATTGTTATGTCTTGCTGATGTATGGTT
The DNA here is from genome assembly GCA_004024805.1 of Geosciurus inauris. Classification (NCBI taxonomy): domain Eukaryota; kingdom Metazoa; phylum Chordata; class Mammalia; order Rodentia; family Sciuridae; genus Geosciurus; species Geosciurus inauris. The sequence continues at coordinate 2,328 of PVHX01028217.1, read as the reverse complement.
CCCTTAAGCAGTATGAAATGACCTTCTTTATCCCTTCTGACTATCTTTGGTTTGAAGTCCACTTTATCTGATATGAGGATGGAAACTCCTACTTGTTTACGCAGTCCATTTGAGTGGTATGTTTTTCCCCATCCTTTCACCTTCAGTCTGTGGATGTCTTTTTCTATGAGAAGAGTCTCTTGAAGGCAGTATATTGTTGGGCCTTTTTAAAATCCAATCTGCCAGTCTATGTCTTTCGATTGATGAGTTTAGGCCATTAATATTCAGGGTTCACTTTGGTTTATTTTTGGTTCTTAACATGACTTAGTTTCTCCTTTGATTGGCTTTTCCTTTAGTGTAGTTCCTCCCTTTGCAGATTTTCACTGTTGTTTTTCATTTCCTCCTCATAGAATATTTTGCCGAGAATGTTCTGTAGTGCAGGCTTTCTCATTTTAAATTATTTTAACTTTTGTTTATCATGGAAGCTTTTTATTTCATCATCAAGTTGAAAGCTTAATTTTTCTGGATATAAGATTCTTGGTAGCCAGCCAGGTACAGTGGCACAAGTGTGTAATCTCAGCACTTAGGGAGGCTGAGACAGGAAAATCGCGAGTTCAAAGCCAGCCTGAGCAACGGCAAGGCACTAAGCAACTCAGTGAGATCCTGTCTCTACATAAAACACAAAATAGGGATGGGGATGTGGCTCAGTGGTCAAGTGCCCCTAAGTTCAATCTCCGGTACCCCCCCTAAAAAAATATTCCTGGTTGCACCCATTTTCTTTTAGAGTTTGGTATATGTTGTTTCAGGATCTCCTGACTTTGAGGGTCTGGGTTGAGAAATCTGCTGAAATTTGAATTGGTTTCACCCTGTATGTAATCTGAACATTTTCTCTTGCAGATTTTAAAATTCTATCCTTATTGTGTATGGTAGGCATTTTCATTATAATGTGCCTTGGTGTGGGTCTGTTGTAGTTTTGTACATTTTGTGTCCTGTAAGCCTCCTGTATTTGATTTTCTAATTTACTCCTCATGTTTGGGAAATTTTCTGATATTATCTCACTGAAGAGATTGTGCATTCCTTTGGTTTGTATCTCTGTGCCTTCCTCTACCCCGATAATTCTTAGATTTGATTTTTTCATGTTATCCCATAATTCTTGGATGTTCTGTTCATGGTTTTTTACCATCTTCATTGTGTGGTCAACTTTATTTTCAAGATTATATATTTTGTCTTCATTGTCTGAGGTTCTGTCTTTCAAGTTGTCTAGTTTGTTAGTGATGCTTTCTATTGAATTTTTTATTTGGTTTATTTCCTTCATTTCAAGAATTTCTGCTTGGTTTTTTTTTTTTTTTCAGAGTCTCTATCTCTTTCTTGAAGTAATCTTTTGCTCCCTGTATTTGTTCTGTTATCTCTTTTTTGGGTTGATCAATTGTTGTCTGTAATTGTTCTCTTATATTATTCTGTGCTTCACAGATCATTTTAATTATGTACATTCTGAACTCCTCCTCTGACATTTAATCTACTGTGCTGTCAATGGATTCTATTATTGTAGCATCTTGGTTTGATTGGGGCATTTTCTTCCCTCGTTTTTTCATGTTATTTCATGTTTTTCATGTTGTTCTCTGGCAGTGCTGATCTGAGGTTTTACAGTTTCTACTCTATAATCTTGTAGTGTCCCTGCAGGTTACCAATACCTCACCTCTGGTGTAACTGGGCCTGCAGGGATGTTGGGGATGGCCTTCTCGATCTGACTCTTATTTCTAGACAGAAGTAGGCTGGAACAGTCAGGTTGGGGTCGGTCTCCTCAGCCTCCTCCTCCCAGGTCAGGGTCTTATTATTTTATTTCTGAGACAAGGTCTTGCAGAGTAGCTTAGAGCCTTACTAAATGGCTGAGGCTGGCCTGGAACTTGTGATCCTCCTGCCCCAGCCTCTCAAATTGCTGGAATTACAAGCTTGCACCACAGAACTTGGGAAACACATTTTTTTTTAATATATTTATGAATGATGTTAGTGGGCTAATAGGTCAAATTTCACATGGCAGTAAAGTCAATAGATTAGACAATGATCCCATATGAATGATAATTTTCTAATTTTTTTTTTTTTGGGTACTGGAGATTGAACTCATGGGCACTCAACCACTGAGCCACATCCCCATACCTGTCAGGTTTGGTCAGGGTCCAAGATGCCCAAATAAGGAACCTGATCAGCAGAGCTGCAAGCCAGATGTGACGTCACTAGTGGACACGCCTCCTGTCAATCAGCGAGTTTTCCTGACCCATCAGGAAGGACTATGGCCTTCTCTTCCTGTACCCAACCCCTCCCCTTCCTGACCGGGTTTTCTTGAAATTCTCT